>JAQGCC010001387.1:0-24173 GCA_034698905.1 Xestoiulus laeticollis | reverse complement strand
TAAATGAACAACGTTGACTGTAATTTGTATTGAACGTCTCTACATAAATGAACGTAAATATATATACATCATATGTATATACAATCTGGCACACGTGTATCTCGAGACGTTCAATAACAGTCAACTCCCTTTTCAATCAGTTTGAAACTGTTTTAATGTTTTAAAAGGGAGTTGGCTCTACATAAATAAACGTAAATAAATACATCATGTAAAATTGTCTCGAAAATTGTAAATACAATCTCGCAAAGGCGCTTCATTTACGCGCCTTTGTATGGAGCGCTGTGTTGCTCCATTGTGGCCCACTGCGTGTCTTTCAAACGCGCGCGTGACGTCACTGGGCGTGGCTGGGCCATGACGCGCGTAAAAGCGACGCTCTATTGTGGCTGGGGCATTAGATGTGCTCAAAGGGGAATTCCACATTATTTACAGATACAGAGCTGACAGTGTCATAGCTTCACTTTTGTCATCATAAATAAATGGCTACATGAAAGCAAATGCAAAATTTATATTGAATTTACCTAACTTTAAAAATAAATCATTTTTTTTTCATACCAATTTCCCTAACAATTCTAGGTTTTCAAGGTGCCATGGAAACCCTGTAGATACTCTGTATTTCAGGAGAATTTTAATATTGTGCATATCACAATGACACTTCACACGCTTAAAATACTTACAAAACTTGGAAAAGTTCAAAACAACGCCTTAAAAAGTGTCCTAAAACTTCATTAAGAGGGTTGCATAACGGAATAAGCCTTTTTTTCTAAATTATTTTGTAATTTAATTTTGGAAATTGATAGGAGCAAATCAAATGTACGAGGGCCTAGCATAAATATTCTTTTATTTGTTTAAATTTTATGTTTTTGTATAAGTATGTTCCATTTCATAGAATTATGTCCATAAAGTTTACCAGACCCTCTAAAATTATAAACTTTACAGACATATTGCCATTAAATGGAATAAACATATACATTAACAAAAAATTGAAACAAATAATAGAATATTTATGCTAGGTCCTCGTACATTCCATTTGTTCCTTTCAGTTTCCAAAATTAAATTTAAAAAATAATTTAGAAAAAAAAAGACTTATTCTGGTATGCAACCCTCTTAATCCACCCCTAAAACATCATGCCCACCACTTCCAGAAAGTGTTCTACCACCACAAATTATATATATAAAAACAAAAACAGCAATATACACTTACTCATGGGTCGAACCTTGATAGGAAACTCCGAACGTCTCATCATTTTGATAGCAGCTAATCGAAGATTAAGCAAATCCATGACTTTCCAAAATCGCCTTAAATCCAAATGTTTTCACAAACAAAAACAAAACAGTTGACGAGCTTATATCTCTCACATGACTCGTGTTCAAAGGTTTCAAACGATATATATGGTCGAGGACAAAAATTATAAGCAGGTGTTTCGCCAGCTGTTTCGTCAATTAAAGCCAATCGAACGATTTTGGTTAATGGTCGATTAAAAATAAGGTCCGTTTTCCTGCAGACTAAATTTTCAGTGTGCTTTCCCAGCGAGGAGCAACTGTTAAATGCAGAGTCTAAAAAGCGAGCTTTTCATCAGGGTTTTAACAGCTGCTGTTAGGGATATGTGCCAAAAACATTTACTAAAACAATAATAATAAAAAAAAAAAAAGTTACGTATTGTCCCAACAGGATTTAAAATTGAACCGACTGCAATTCGGTAATAACACGCTAGAAAACGTTGGAATAATATTTCGATAAAGTTCCATTTGCTAAAACGGACCCGGCATTTATCGGATCGGTCGAGTTTATATAGAAAACGCCTTTCAAACTAATGAAATATTGAATTACGATTAATCAAAATGTGGATTATAATTTGTAGAAAATGCTTTTAAGTTTTTTTTCAAATTCGTCACATTTTAACCTGAGTTTAGCAAACAAATATATTTAGGAATAACTAAATGTAGCCTACAAACATGTGCGATGTACTATAATTTAAAGTTAATAATTTAAGTTATTAAAAATGCATGTTTGTTTATATTATTAAATTTATGCTGTTTATTCACTCCCTCTATTACAATTTACTCACGCCTCTTTTTGGTAAATAATGCCGGCTACAGACAATCACGTCACGTGAGCTCACGTGATTACAACAGAATAATTTTTTTTTTTAAAAATGGAACGCGAAATATATGGACGTGATGTCACGAAATATGTAGACGAGCCAGAAAAAAAAAAACGTGACAGCACACGTTAGGCCAGATTTGTGATGTGAGGAGCATGACGTGATAACAGTTTGAGTCCCGCACATGCTAAACAATTCTAAATAATACATTCTACACAATTGCACGTGGCGTGAGCGTGCGTGCCATCACGTGAGCTCACGTGACGTAATGATAGCCTGTAGCCAGCTTTATATTGTACACTCCCATTGCTTATAAACCACTCTCTCCACTACTAAGTCACGCCTTCTTTAATTAAAAATCATAATTAATCAAAATTAGTTTTTAATTAGGAGGTTAGCGAATATTAAACGGTTGTAAAAGTTGAATTTCCCTAACTTTTACAAAATAAATCATTTTTCCCTAACAATTCCATGTTTTCTATATAGATAATCTATTGTATATACGCTATAACGTCAGTATCATATTTATAATGGTTTTTGCACTACATGCATCATGACATTCCAGTCCATGCTCCCTACGTCAGCCGAACCCAAAATGCCTCACGCGTCGTTAAATATTAATGTTAATTGTCACGCAACCCGGGAGCAACTGGTTATTAATTAAAGACAAAACGTTTCATTCTGTGTTTGTGGTTGAAGTTTTAATTATCTTTTCTTGGCTTTTGTCTAAAAACTTCCTCTTCATTGACTTCCACTTAAGTTGTCTCAGCTTCCGGTTTGTTATTTTTGCGGTTTAAATACACACGCCAATGTTAATTAAAACTGCCACCAACAGCAGCATTTGTATTTTACAACGACGCTTCTGCCTTTGGCTGTTGAGCTGCAGCGAGACGGAATGGCCAATAGGAGAGAGGCTTCAAACCACGTGACATGTGTCGCATGCGCACGGATTCTGCGCATCAGTCAAGATGCATAGGGGATCCTTTACACCGCTGACAATTATAATTTTAAATATAACATTGCCTTCCATATACAGTAGAACCTGTCTAAAATAATCCTGTGTAAAATAACATCCTCTCTAAAATAATAAAAGGGAGATGCAGGGCAATTCAACTTGAATTGCTTGTGATAACCAATAACTACCGACTCATCTATGTACACATGAATAGGGTTGAAAAAACGGGGAAATTCCCTAATTTGAAGCCGTGTAATTAGTGTAGACCAATAGCTATAGTGACTCATGAAGGATTCAAAATGGGGAAATTCCCTATTTTGCAGCTGTATACACTGTAGCATGTCTACAGATGAACCTGTCTAAAATAATATTTTCCCCTAGTCCCAAGAGAGTATTATTTTAGACAGGTTCTACTGTATTGAAGTTTTTTCTCACTTTAGCACTTTTTTTTCTAATTAGCACTTTATTATTACATAATTATTTTTAAATAAATATTTATGTAATTCATATAGGCCAATTCTGGCATGTTCATGCATATGTGTGCTATATATAAATAATTTTTTTACCCAGGAGACCATCCTATAACCTACATTATAATATTAAATACTTTTCAAGTCTCGATAATCTTTAATCATATTATTCAAACGACCTAAATTAGTATTCCAAGCACGCTTTTCGTTAAACTCTCTCGAAGATGCCAATGCTAATAGATGGCTAACTCTGCAAAATGCAAATTCATATCTGACTGGTGAATCCCATATCAATTTTAAATTGGCAGCATTTTGATAGCCTTGCATGTTTATTAAACCCAATGGCGTCCCATTTTTATTTGTGGTTTGCCAGGGGGCGCCACCCATTTTAAAAGCAAATGAAATTTATGACATTTAAACTGCTGGCAATATTCAATACAAAAAGAACATACAAGTAATAAATATGATAAATGTGCATTTAAAAGTACACAATGCATTTGTCTAGTTTCATACAAGGTCATATATTTCACTTGCATCTGCCTGCATTTTTAACAGGTGGATATCAACATTGAAAAGTCACAAATGTCACGATGTCACCATCAGTGGGTGAGAATTTTTGGAAAGGGCGAAATTCCCAAAGTGGCGGTTCTTTCAAATAATGAGAGTTTAAACTGAGGTTCCCTGTAGATCCCACTTGCTCTCTGCATGTTAAAGACCCCTCAAGAGGAGGCGGAAGTCCTCCCTCCTAGGCAAAATGTCTAGGGAGGGAGGTGAAGAAGACCCTTTCCACGGTGTTGGTGTTTAGCACTCGTGTGCAGAAATAGGCCAACGTAAAAAATCACCAAACAAACAAGATGTGAATTTGTTAATTAGCTAACTAATCAACCAATAAACACAAGAATCTGTTAATGACTCTCACGCAATTGCAAGGGGTGAAGTTTGGCAAAACAAGCGTGTCTGACGTCATAACCAAGCTCACCTTGCTACAGATCAAAACAAACATTTGCCAGGTCATTGCCTCCATATCAAACCAACGTCAGACATATAGCCTGTTTTGAAAGACCGTAGGCCTACAGAACCAGCATCTGATGACTATCAAATAGAGCAAAGCCTGCGAATAAGGGCCCTTCATATAGCGTACTTCCTGGGAGTAGCGCACTCTCGCAGGTGGCACGGATCAATTTTATAGAACAAACTACCTCCATATAGTGTATTTCCTGCGAAACGCCACTTGCGCACCGGTTTCTTGGGACAAAATCACGGTTTTACCTGCGAAGAGAGTACACCCAAAGCATGCAACAACATGAAATTTTACCCACAGGGAAATCCCAAAATGAGGGCGATAAATGTCAAATAAAACACATTAGCATAGTGAATGCATGTTTACCATTTGAAAAAGGTATTTAGATACATGCATGTGCACCCAATATAAAGTAAAAATGGCTACATTTACATAGATGCAGTTGAATACGAGCGTCTATTTGTTTTCTATATGTATTTTTCGGTTTTGTTTATGTTAAAAACCATTTAAAATTGCAACATATATATTTGTGCATCTTCATTAGGATAATAATATCTGATTCATTATGGTCATCACTTTAGCTGAACCTTCATGTAGCACATCCCTCCGAGTACCACGCCCCATGGTTCGGTCCCAATGGGGTGCGCTATTCACAGGTTTCACTGTATTGTCCATTTTTAAGCCACCTCCTCTTCCGGTATTAAAAAAATGAAGCTCCAAATTGTCAGTCTGAATCGAGCTTAAAACCTTAATAACTTTAGAAGCCAGTGACAAGTAATAGACTAAGAAGGCATTAAGTGCATGTAGATCAGGATTGCGGAAGGAGTGGGGGTTAGCTAACTTATTTGTCCTCTAAAAAGACGTCTATGATCTTTGGCACACACTGTACATGTAGGCCTAAACCCTTTTTTTTATACAACATCTGTTTCAAATTCCACTTTGAAATTATGAAAGAAAAGTCAACGATTTCTAGGAATCCATTTTTGTGCCAACTTTGCCAAGATGAGAAATCCCCTCAGGTGGCGCCCCCATTTCAAAATTCCTAGCACATCATAAGCATGCCAAAATATCTGAGATTCTCTATAGGACAGAGGTCAGCAAACTACGAAATTACCTTATAAACATTTCCAACATGGCCTCCTAAAGACCTAAACACCTTTCCAACATGGCCTCTAACGCTTAAAATCTCCCAAACAAGGACGCACTTCCAATATGGCCCCCAAGACTATTACAAAACATTACAAATACAGTTATCAAAAAAGACTAACATTTCCAATATGGCTACCACGACTTTAAACCTTACCATTATGGCTCCTATAATATCTACAAAACATTTATAATATGGCTAGCAAAACCTAAAATCTCTCCAACATGGCCTCCAAAGACCTAAACACATTTCCAAAATGGTCTCCAAGGACCTACAAAACTTGGCCCCTAATATCTGAAAACCATTTCCAATATGGCTACCAAGACTCAAAAACTTTCCAATATGGCACCTATTATAATACCTAAAAACCATTTCCAATATGGCTAACAAAACTCAAAAACTTTTCAATATGGCGGCTACTATTTAAAAAAGTTAGCTAAACCTAAAACCTCACCAATATAGCACCACAAGTCAAAGCATTTTCAATATGGCCCCTAAAGACCTAAACACATAATTCCATTATGAACACCACCTAAAAATAACTTCCAATATGGCGTACAATACTAAAACCATTACCAATAGTTTAAAAAGACAAATAATTCCATATTAGCTAAACCTAAAATCGCACCAAAATGGATACCATTTCTTAAAGCTTTTCCAATATGGCCCCCTAATATCTAGAAATATTTCCAATGTGGCCACGCAAGACCAAAAAAAACTCCAATATGGTGGCCAAGTGCACTAACAGGAACAGCCTTTTTCAAAAAGCCATAAAGCTAGCAGCAGGAAATGGCTAAATTTTCCCAATATCCGGTCTATAAAATATGAAATTTACTCCCCTGACATTCTAACAAAATACAATTACGAAATTATGGCTAGTTTACGATGCGATTCTAAATATAAATACTGTTTATAATTAAGTAATAAACGTAATAAAAATAAAATTGAATACGTAATAAAATACGTGAGCTGTAACGAGTGTTCACATTATTTTGTCTACCCCTGTAGATTATGTCATAATTTATGTCAATATACAACTTTTAATATCCAATGATGGAAATTATCAAAAAAAATGATTACATTTTAATTAGCTTAATCTGGTTTAATGTCAGTGTTGCTCTCGATAGATAATCGCATCATTTTGAGAGTACTTCAGATAAATCATTAAAAAACACAAAACTTAATTTTATCAATCTTCTCTTATCCAAATTTTACATCCACACACTTTGGTAAAATAATTTTTTTTTAAAAAACCAAGTGATTTCATCTAGGCTTCACTTTTTAACCATGGATGCGCATTGCTAGTGAATGCAAATTTCAGGCTTAAAATGATGCCAAATTAAAAAAAAAAATTCAAAATTTCAAAATGTGACCATGAGGGTAAAGAAAGTAAATAAAGTGTCCTGTAACATCAAACAAAATTTCATTTTGGATAAAAAAAAATGATATGTAGAAGTTATCTGACTTATCTCGCTTAATATTGACTGAAATAAGCCCCTTTAAAATAAACAGTTTGTAGGATGAAAACGAGGTTTGTGAACCCATGGCTTGTATTTTTCCAATATCTACCTTTCCTTTTTATTGGGTTTCATCAGCAATAAAAACAAGCCAATTATACACGATGAAAACACACTTTTAGGAAATAAAGTGCAATTTTGGGACTGAAATAACGAGCAATGAAGTTGTTAGAAAAAGACAAAATCTGCAATTCACCTCCAGGAGTACAAAAAATATACAATTTTGACAACAAAAATGGTAATAAATAGTACTTAAACTGCATATTTGATAACATAAATCTATTTGGAATCGCAAAAATAAGCAAATTGAGATATTAATTTCTGAACTAAACACAATTTATTTACTATGGGGAAATTTCTTGACGAGCCCAGCGTCTTTTCTAATTAAAATTCTGGGTGGAAAAAAATTGGTAAACATTGTGTTTTCATAGATCTAGGGCACAGAGACCATGTTTTTTATTAAAATGTCTGGTTATTTTTAAAATTAATAAATAAGATTTTTTTTAAATTTCGTGGGTGTTTTGCACGGTCTTGCTGCCACCTGGTGTCAGCTATCTGCAATTTATCGTCGCGTTTCGAAAATGTATTGATTACTTGCTTAATATTAAAGATTAGTTAATATAAATGTATCTGTGCCCTAGCTGGATAAAGAATTCATGCTTTAAAATTAAAATACACACCTTAACTGGTAGAATTAATTTTGCTGATCTCGTAACAAAATTCAAATTCCGAATAAACGCTTGTAGCTGACACCAGGTGGCATCATAGACTTAGCCACATGAGATCCCCATTTAAAATTTATTATTATTTATTAAATTTATAATTTAAGGGACATTTTCATACAAAAGCATGGTCTCTGTGCCCTAGATCTATGAACGCAGTATTTTTACCAATTTTTTTCCCCCCAGAATTATATTTAGAAAATGCGCTGGGCTCGTCAAGAAAATGACCCATAGGAAAGGGGGTATTTAGTTCAGCCTTAAGGGTCCTGTCAGCTTTGAAAAACACTTATTAGGCCCTACAAGATAAGCGGCAAAAATGTGACGCACCAAAAACATGTTTATTTAGTTTGAATCAATACGCAATGCATGTATAATCTGAAAATGTTTGATAAATAGGACAAACATTGTCCTAAATACCTTTAGGTTCCCCAGCTGCGTTTGCCTAAAAAAGTCCTTTGATTGTACGAAATCGTGACTTTAGCATTTGTTTTCCCCGAAATTGACGAATAAATAAATTGATCGTAACATTTATTGAACGAAATATATTGATTTTTCGGTTACACGTATAGGCCTAATGTGACATCCTTTTTGCCAAGATCAGACATTACTACTTCCTGTCTCAAACAGGAAATACTGCATTACCATTAAATGCAAAATAGGACCCTTTTTAGGGCCTACAGAATACCTTAACATTTAACCATATGGTATATTTTAATTAGTGACCATATGGCACCTAATTGGATAAAATTTATACAGATCAGACTCAAATAACACATTTTATTACACTTAATTCGTGGTCAAAGTCGACCCCATGGAATATGTTGTGTATAAAATAAATCCAAAAATGATCTCATTTTGGCATTATTATAGGGCCTCTGCCCTAACATTTCCAAATGTCACAGTTGCAATACAACTGATTTTCATCGGTTCGTATCTTGTAACACACAATTTGGCCCCAACATAAAAATGTTAAAATTACAAGCACATGCATGAAATGTTTTGAAAGTTTTATCTCCGTCAACATAAACAGAAATCATGTACATGTAGTAGGTTTATATTTCATCATTTAGAAAAGGGGGTTAAAAAGGGTGGGGCCGACCGCCTTTTTTTTACAAAACAACAGCGAGACTGCATATAATAGATCGATTTATTCAACTAGAAAAACTGCCATGTTATGTAAGCATGTGAAAAACAGTGGCAAAAAGCCAGCTACCCTTTTCATATACATTTCACTTCAAAATGCCAAATTGGGGACTTTTGCTAAAAATAACGAAAGATTTAAGGACTTTTAGAAATACACTTGTTTCAATTGGCACAATACACAGACGCAATACAAGACCCTATACCTGCCATGGTAATTTTATGGCAAGAACGAGCAAATATATTCGTCATGTTAATTTTATATTAAGCCCTATACCTGTCATGCTAATGTTATTACAAGCATAGGTCCTATACCTGCCATGTTAATTTTATCACAAGAGCGAGGAATACACCAGCCATGTTAATTTTATATTAAGTCCAAGAACGAGCCATGTTAATTTTATATTAAGTCCAAGAACGAGCCCTATATCTGCCATGTTAATTTTATATTAAACCCTAAACCAAGCCCCATACCTGCCATGTTAATTTTATAGCCAGACCTTGCCCTTCACCTGCCATGTTAATTTTTTATTGAACCTTAAACCTGTTAATTCTATGGCAAGATAAAGTGTAAGTCAGGTATAAAATACCTGCTATGTTAATTATATATTTAGTCCTATACCTGACATGTTAATTCTATGGCAAGACCAGGCCCTATACCTGCTATGTTAATTATATATTTAGTCCTATACCTGACATGTTAACTCTATGGCAAGACCAGGCTCTATACCTGTCATGTTAATTCTATGGCAAGACCTAGCCCCATTACCTGCCATGTTAATTCTATGGCAAGACCAGGCCCTATATCTGGCATGTTAATTCTATGGAAAGTACAAGCCCTATTCCTGTCAAGTTTATTTTATGGGAAGACCAGGCCTTATACCTGCCGTGTTAATTCTATGGCAAGAAAGAGCCCTATATTACCTGCCATGTTAATTCTATGGCAAGACCAGGTCCTACATCTGGCATGTTAATTCTATGGCAAGTACAAGCCTATTCCTGCCATGTTAATTCTATGGCAAGACCAGGTCCTATATCTGCCATGTTAAATTTATAGCAAGCACAAGCCCTATTCCTGTACTGTTTATTTTATGGGAAGACCAGGCCTTATTTACCTGCCGTGTTAATTCTATGGCAAGAAAGAGCCCTATATACCTGCGGTGTTAATTCTACGACAAGAAAGAGCCCTATATACCTGCCATGTTAATTTTATGGCAAGTAACAGCCCTATTCCTGCCATGTTAATTGTCTGGCAAGACCAGGTCCTATATCTGCCATGTTAATTTGATAGCAAGAAAAAGCCCTATACCTGCAATGTAAAGCATCCTGTAAGGTTGTTTGGTTAAATAAAGTTTAGGGCCCAAAAAGGCAGCCAATAATAAAAAAGGCCCCTAATCTAAAGCACGAAAACATTCGTATGTGAGCTTCACCTTGAAAACCTTCAGATTCGCTTTAATCCGCAGCATTGAATCATCAATTTAGGACATTTTGAAGGCTTTTCAAGAACGGGGTTTTTCTACTACCGCATCGCGTCAAACGAGGAAAAAATGTAACAGAAAACACGAAGAACAGCGCTTTATAAAACAGGTTGCAAAAGCACAGAAGTTACGCCGAAAATTAAACATATTCATTTCGGAGAAATCCGGAAAAATATGCGAATTTTGTGGTTACCTTCCAGCCTTTCCATATCCGTAAAACGTCCAATCATGATGACCGATCTTGAGTCTCTCTACCAAGTACATAAGCGTCCGAAATCCACTCAATCCATGGCCTTATTTTCACACCAATTTAAATGGAAATTCAAACCGGAAAATATATATTTTTATTTACTGTTTTGAAAAACGCATCTTTCACTACGAAAAACCTTCTTTGGAATGGCTGATAAATGATGAAAAGGCTGAGCCGTTCTGTAGCGCCATCTAGTGAGCATTTAATGAAGCTTTGACACGGATATCCACAGAATGGCACGTCGATTGTTATTAGTTCAGCGGCAAATGCATATGATAAGACGACAGCCGAAAATAATTTACTCAACAGCCGACCTAGTGTAAGCCGATGTAATTTATATGCTGATTCACATAGTGTAAGCCGACAGCCGGTTGATAATTAAGATGGCAGGGTGGCACCTGATCGCTGATTAGCGCAATTTTAAGCTTCTGACTCGAAAGGAGTAAATTTACGACCAAGGCGAATTTTAACCGTAGAGATGCGAAAAACGTGGTCTTGAAATTCAAATAAAACTGTTGAAATGTCAGTGTTTTAATCGTTGATTTTGATTAACTTACGAAATGAAGCAAGCTATAATCTCCACCTGTGAAAAAGATTTCATTCTTGCAGCTGTACGAGGAGGAAACGTAAGTTAATTGAAATTTAACTTTCAAAGACTCCAAATTTCAACACGTGTTTATATAAATTTTCAGATTCTTTGGCAAAGTGTGAACAAATATTTTAGTAAAGTTATACGAGTTAGTTGTGTCCATGCATGCTAGACCCAATTAATTATGGCTGTTATACAAATTACGTCACTGACGGAAACACGTGACCCCATTGACTCAATATTACAAATTTCCAATCCACGTGATGCCTTCTGTGACGTGACATCCGATGTAAAACTTGTGACATGTTTTTACATGTCTTAAAATTAAAGTTTTGTCATAACATTTCAGCATTGTATTTGACTCGATACATAGGCCTACATTGTATCAGATTAGATAAAAAAGTAATCATGAACATGAAGAGTTTATAAATTTAAGGCCCTAAAAAATCCATAAAAGTGCTTATACTTTTACTTGGATGAACTTTCAAGGCCTTAAAAAAAACTTGCCTCCTCATAAATCAATTAAAAGTGCATAAAATGTCCTTACTTTGAGAAATTCAGCTAAAAAAATGAATAGATATAAGTTTATTTTCAAAAATTTTGAAAAATATCTCTTATTTGGTAGACTTAATTGGACATAATTTTTCAAAATTTTATAATATATTTATTAGGGGGAAGTGGGTGTATTATTGCAAATTTAGCGATAGTACATGCATGCAGTTATGTACACGATTGATTAAATAAAAACTTAATCCATCAAAACCTCATGTGTCATGAAGTTTGAAATGGTGTTTAAAAAGCTCGAGGGATTTCTATTTTATTGCATAACTTTCCCACAAAAAAATGTTTGCACTATTTTGCAAAATTGTTAGAAATTCATTCATTGTACGTAAATTTCAGAGATTGGATGGAAGACAAACGTACGATTACAGGACTATAAAGATAGTGTTTGGCAATGAGCTCGGACTGTGTCAAGTTCAGCTCGGAAAAACCAGGCAAGTTTGAAAAACGTTTGCGAACAACTGTCAATTGGCCCATCGGAGAGAAATTCAACAAAAATTATTACGCATAACTTATCGTTTCAGAGTTTTGGTGCAAATATCCAGCGAAGTTGTGGTGCCGAGGACATCTCGACCAAGCGAAGGAATGCTGCATCTAAATGTCGAACTGTCTCCGATGGCAGCTCCCAATTTTGAAATTGGACGGTAAGGGTTGCCTAAATTGAGAAAATGAAATTCAGACAACATGTCTCGTTGCTCAAAGAAAGTTTTACAAAACTGACCGTTGTCTACGAAAAACACTTCAGGCCAAGCGAATTCGGCGTAGAAATCAACCGACTTCTGGAACGCTGCATCATGGATTCGAGAGCACTCGATGTCGAATCGCTGTGTATTGTTGCCGGCGAGAAAGTTTGGGCAATCCGTATCGATGCCAATGTTTTGAATCACGACGGCAACATCATGGATTGTTTGAGCATCGCCACAATTGCGGCTCTCGCCCACTTTCGGTACGTATCTTGTCTGTGCAACATGGTTTGATTTCACGCAGAGGGCACAACTTCATTAATTCTTTTGAATATATCACAGGAGGCCAGACGTGACCATTTCTGGAGAAGATGTGACAATAGTTAGTATTAGTGCAGATTTTTAGAGTATATAAGCACGTCATTTTTATAACTGTAAATAACTGGATGTTTTTATACGAACAAAGCACACTTTGGAGGAAAGAAATCCAGTGCCGTTGAGCTTACACCATTGGCCAGTTTGCGTCACATTTGCCTTCTTTGACCAGGGGTAAGGACAAATATAAGCAAAATTAATGTTTTTGACAGACGTCAATTTGCACACGTTCGGCCAGATGATTTTAGCCGTTATTGATTGACGCAAAGTTCTCGAAACGTGTTTACTTCGCATATGAGTGGCTGGTCACGTGTTAAAATTTGTAAATCTGTCTGACCAGCTCTCGATATAATGAACAGTGGCTGTTCCCTTCACTATACCACAATACTAAATGACAGTTTATAACGAACGGCAATTCGATGTCGTAGATCAGAGACAAAGATCATCTTGTTGTGTCATAATGTAACCCGTGAATAGCGTACCCCTTTGGGACCGAACCATAGGTTGTGCTACATGGAGGGATGTGCTATACGAAGGTTCAGCTAAAGTGTTGACCATAATTAATCAGATATTATTATCCTAATGAAGATGCACAAATATATCTTTCAATTTTAAATGGTTTTTAACATAAACAAAACCGAAAAATACATAGAAAACAAAAATACGCTCGTATACAAATGCATCTATGTAGATGTAGCCATTTTTACTTTATATTGGGTGTACATGCATGCATCTAAATCCTTTTTCTAATGGTAAACATGCATTCACTATGCAAATGTATTTTATTTGACATTTATCGCCCACATTATGGGATTTCCCAGTGGGTGAAATTTCATTGTTGCATGCTTTGGCGTACGCTCTTCGCAGGTAAAATCGGGATTTTGTCCCAAGAAACCAGTGCGCACGTTACGCAGGGAATATGCTATATAGAGGTAGATTGTTCTATAAAAACGATCCGTGCCGACTGCTTGGGTGCGCTACTCCTCCCAGGTAGTACGCTATATTGGAGGGCTCTTATTCGCAGGTTTCATTGTAATCCTATTTCCATTGATGTTAAGGATTGGTTTCAATTCTACGCTTATTTAAGGGCTACTCAAAAAGGGTTTGTCTAGCTCTAGCACAAAGAACCCAGTGAGGATTCTCCATTTATAATATTTGAATCGTAAACTTCAGGAAATTTTTGATCGTGGATCCCACGGAAAGAGAAGAAAGGGTTATGGATGGGAAAACGGTGCTAGCCATGAACATCTACAGGGAAATTTGCACTCTTCACGTCGGAGGAACTATGTCGCTACACAAAGATCAGGTTAATTATTTTTCAGAGGGATTAGTCTTGTTTTTAATAAATTCTGACCAGCGGACTGATTTACGATACCAACTTTTAGATTCTTCGGTGCGCTCAAATCGCAGCGGGCAAAGTGGCCGATCTGGTAGAAATCGTTAAAGAGTCTCTGGCAATGGATGCGTTAAAACGGTAAAATTTCATTTCCTTTATTTTTTAAAAAGCTTAACGGCATGCGCTAACGTGATATTTAACCTAATTGTAGATCCCAAAAAGATTTCGTTCCTGGTTTTGTGAATTTCGTGGAGAAGAAGCTGATCACCACAGCCAATCAGGACATGGAAGATGTGGTCATCGGAAAGGCCAGAGCAAATGCAAATAAAGTGATCGAAGAAGGAATGAAAAATGCCAAGAAATTCCTAACCAGCGATATGTATCCTTACTAATTTGGTGATCAATGGGAACGTTTAAAATGCGGCTATTTTCGGGGAGGTTAAATCGCGGTCTCGTGTACATGCCAAAATTTCTTTAAACAGAAAGACGTGGATCACGTTTTCCTTAATTATAAAACTCAGAACTGACGTTCCTGTTATTGTTGAGGTAAGTGCTTAAAAAAGTTACTTTTTGAAGTGTATTTTAGTTGTTTTGTCGATGACCAACACACGAGTCTTTATTAGGGACCAGGAACGGCGCACATAGGCGAGGGTGGTGCCACCGCTTGGTCGGATATCGAGGATGATGACTACAGCGGTGGTGACGATGAGGATGATGACATCGTGGTTATTTCAACAAAGTCGGAAGCGACGACTAAACCTGCAAGTATAAAGCCAGATCAGCCTGAGAAGAAAAAACCCACCACCGTAGAAACAGGTAAGAAATGTAGACAAATAATATTGCTGTCCCTCTTAAAACTTACTACTTCTAATTTTTGTAATATGATAAGCTATATCCAATTTTAAATTGTGGAGAACAGCAACTTTACAAAAACAATTCAAACTGCAAAGTGAACTTTAATTTTCGCTATACTACAAACTAAGCAATTTTATAATATACAAAATTTAGTCATGGTTTGGAATTATAATTATGGTTTCTTAAAAATTACAATCACCAACTTTGGGATTTAGAAATTTGCACCCTTTGCTCTGAATGTCAAAGTGAAGAAATTCAATTGAGCACTAGTAAATCAAGAGAATAAATACGAAACTTACCGCTTGGTCATTGACGACCCTCGCTTAATTTAAAAGCTGCTCATATTCGAATCTGCTTTAACGGAGTCGAGCCAACGTGTTTGCAATCTTCACGTGCTAATCGTAAACATTTTCACAGTTGAGCTAAGCGATGAAAGTGAAGAAGACGAGGTAGTTACTCTTCAAGGCACCGACATCAGCCAGGAACGTTCTTGGTATGGAAACTCTTGGTGAAGCGTTCGGCTTCAGTTCGTGATAAATGAAACTGGACAATCTGCTGTACATTGCTTTAAAACTCAAAGTCGGGTCATGTTAACTTTGCAGCATGATGTCATTTTGAAAACTTCCTTTTCTAAATAAAACATTGGTTATTCTTCCGAGTAAACTACTTTGCTACTATTTGTAAGTCTATTTATCAAATAATTATATACTGCAGTTATTGCTGGTTTGAGATTTGCGATGTATACCAAAACGTTGATACTTTTAAAAGTTATGAAAATTTTAAATTGCGGTACACCGCCCTTTAAGATCTGCACTGAAATGAATCGAATGCCATTCTTGGTGTAATTTTTTTGGGGTGGCAATTTTATTTTTTCTTAAGATGGAAAAAACCACAGATGCTACATATTAAAAGTTTGGCGCTAACGATGAAAAAACAAAAAAATAATGCAAAACTTCACGAGAGAGCGAGATAGACAGAGAAAGAACGTAAACGCTTTTTTAAGCTGTGCTAAATACTAATCCCGAAAAATATGACTTGTCTACACGTTATGGGAATGTGTTATAACCATTCTACGAAAAGCAACAGCTTTACAGCATGAGGAAATACATACGGGGGTTGCTGAATTTTGTCTGGACGAGGCGATGGAACGAGTTTTAATTTAATCGGGGTGAAAATCTGAGGACCCACGCGCAAATGCAGCAGTTAATTAATCGAGGCTTATGGAATATTGCCTGCCGCCAACGTCTTAAAACTGCGCGTGAGATGGGGTACGAGAGGAAAAATTCATGTGAATCAGCTGAGAATAACATCTTTTATCATGTATAAAAACAATCAAAAATAAAAGCTGCTGCAGCACTAACAGGAGGGTAGTTGAGAGGACGGGACGATGAATTTCTATCGAGCAAACCGTTAACTTAACGGGTCGCGTCTCGGGATAATATGATGGCCACGAGGTGCGTGGTCTGTGCCGCGGCAGAAACTCCTCGTGAGGATCTTTACCGAGCTTCGGTTAGCGCAACCTGTTTCTCGGTAAACTTATATACGGTCATCCAAAGACGCATTTTCGTGTTTGTCAGCTTTTGCAAGTTTTGATAGCAATATGCAACGACAGGTAAAAAAAAAAGCCGAAACTTGCTTAATTTGGAAAGCTATAGTCTCTCGAAACGGGTTTATTCCAGCATGCCACCTGTGTACCACAAAACAATTTGTAGCAGATTCAAAAAAATACAAACTCCGCACGTTTGGAAATCTTCCAAAGAGCTGCGGTTTTTGTTGTCACCAAAATTCGCCGCACTTAACAGAATCTTACATTCTGAGATTACTTCGCAAAAAATGGCGAGAGATAAAGGAGGCACAGACCAAGCATCTCTTCCTTCCTCAAGTGAGGATGAGAAACAAAAAAAAAGGTAAAGTAAACAAGGTAACCGTTAAATAATTAAAAATAATGAATATCCTGCAAAAAATGCAATGGCTGCTTAAATACAACGCTTTCGCTTCCGACCGAAGACGTGGGTCGGCGGTAGTGAGGAGGAATGGGTTCGAGGAAAATCGCCCTTCGCCCCCTCCCATGAAAAATGACCATCTACGACACCTAACTGGGGAAAAACAAATTTAAGCTTTGGAAAAATCGGTCCTACACCGCTAGATTTTTCGGCGATAAGTGTGGGGATGGCTAGTTTTAAATTTTTCGTTTTTCATAAGATTCGGTCTTCCGCCGTGTCATTTTTTTAGTATTTTTTACCCCCCCAGACAAATATATATATATTTCGCTACGTTTCTTTTTTTTCCCCTCTCAGCAGGCAGATGAGAAACGAGGACGTGAAAGCCACATATCAAATGAGAAAAAAACACAACGAAAAAAATAATAAATGTTCAAAAATCGCTATGTACAAAAAGGCGGCGATTCAAGGAGGCCCGACCAAAAAAATGACTGCAGCCACTTTACGAGAATTTTGGTGGTTTCGTTTCGTCCAATTAACCGATAATGGGAGATAATCAAGGTATGTGTGTATGCGTGGCGAGACGAAACGTAAACGCTCCCCACTACCTTTTAACACTAAGTACAGAATGCTGGTATTTTTTTTTTACGTTTATCATCCAGACCGCCGAAATGCTGCGTGAAGATGAGGGGAGGCGAGTCGAGCGCACTTACTAATCGTCCCCAGATTCGTCGTCATCTTCGTCCTCCTCTGGCTCTTCCTCTTCTCCGGACTCGTCGTCCTCATCATCTTCCTCAGAAATTTTCTTGGGAATTAGAGCTGGAGCCGCTTTTGGTGGAGGAGAGCCCTTGGCCTTCTTGCCTTTGTACAAATTGATTTCCTGCAAAAAATCAAAGACGATTTTATTGGAATTCGGTTCGGAATTGGTCCCTTAAACATCATCGAAGAATATGTCGAAAGCGTTTACCTCTTGGTATCTGGCCTTGTCCTTTGCGGCCATAGCCTCATACCGGGACTTGATCTGTTCGCTTCCCTTGCTCCACCTTTTTCCCAACTCCTTGGCCACCTCGCCAACAGTGTGTTCCGGATTTAAAGCCTTCACTTTGGATCTCTCGTCGTGGCAAAACCAGAAGAAAGCAGACCTACGAGAGCGCAAATTTTCAAAGTTGGATAATGCGGTAAAGTTTCGAGTGCGACAAGACCAGATTAGAGTTCACTTACAGAGCTCTTTTGGGTGCATTTGGGTCCTTGACGCGCTTGCGCTTCTTGCCCTTGCCTCCCTTCTCTCCGTTCAAAGGTGTGTAGTTGGCCATCTCGACTTCGTACCTCTTCTTGTCTCGCTCGGCCATGTCTTGGAATCGGTTCTTTTCCTTGTCGTTCATAGTCTGAAAAAAATCCGAGAACACGGTATTTGAAAACAACTATCTGGAATTCGTTGTGGCGAGTCTGAAAATCCGGTCAAAAAAACCAGATTCTTACCTTCCATCTTTCCGCGCACTTCTTGGAGAACTCTGCGAAAACCACATTCTCGTTGGGATGCGACTTCTTGTGCTCCTCGCGGCACGTCTGCACGAAATAAGCATATGCCGACATGCGGCCCTTGGGCTTGGCGTCGGCTCCTCCTTTTTTACCCATTTGAGATTGCTGAACGGTAGCCTTGTGAGGGAGTACACCAAACAGTGGTGTCGAAAGTGGATACAGTCCTGTCACAAAATGGGAAGAACCTAAAAGAAATGTGCAAACTGGATTATTGTGGGGCGTTACGACGGCTACGAGCGCAAGCACAACGGGAGCAACACATCGAGAGGAGAAAAAAAAACGCAAGCTCAAGTCATGATGATAACTGCAATCGCATGCTTAACGTAAAAATAAGTTTTGGGGTAGCCATGCAGCCAACCAAACCAACTGCAAAGCTATCGAAGAACAACAATCGAGTGCACATTCAATAACGAACAGGAAAAAAAAAACGAAAAATAAAATTGCAAAAAAGATGCACTTATGGGATCTGAGCCCATAAGCCGCTTCCAGACAGACCCCTATTTTCCTAGCAACACGCTGGGCACGTTTAACAAAAAAAAAATTAAAAAGCTAGCCAACGACACTAGGTACTTTTAGGTTAGTCTCAGGCAGCTGGAATGCCAAAGGTATTCCTATGACATTCCAGCTACCTAAACAAGTTTAAAAAGCACCTAGTGTGACGGACCAAACAACCACCTGCTAACTTAAAAAAAACTTTTAATTGGGTAAAGAAAAATTACTAAAAAATAAATAAAAAAAAATAGATACAAGCGGCACTACTGGATTGGATTAAGGGGGGTATTTGAATTGTACCATCAGATGTCCCGTAGTTCATGGGTGATGTCATAACCAATACTCGCAAATAGGGTCGGAATCCACGCACACTCTTATCGCCCTCTTTTTCGTAACACTTTTGTTGCTTTGAGGGAGCTGGCAAAGTGAGTTACAAGCAAGTTAGAAAATGAGTTTTCTCAAGCTGAGGCCGTCTGAAAGCGGCTAAAAAGTCAGTCTCACGTACAGTTTGGGGCCCTAGAAAATGGGAACGAAAGGGTTAGGGAACGACCACACGGTTTGGGTGCAAATCCAAAAGATCAATAAGAAATAAATAGAATAACCCGCATAAAAGCGCAGCCAAAACTTAAGAAATGCTAACGAGATAAATGCCAAGTTTTATCAAGAAATAACTTTAAATCTTATATTCCACTTCTTATTGTAAAAGCTTGCAAAATACTCATTAGTAAGCATCTGGCAGTATTTTTAAAATTGTCTCAATTTTTTTTATAAAACAAGTCTTTTGATTAAATTCATTTCTGTAACAAGATATTAAAATGAGGATTTCAAAAGTTGTTGCAATTTAATCTAGATAATAATCATAATGCTACAATCTTCAGACCTATTAAGATTAAATTATTTTCCATAATTAAGATGATGAATTTACTTTAAATTTCGTGAAATAGAAGAACTGACACCACAAGGAATCATCCTTGCTGGCCGATATTATGTTGCTTATGTAAAGTTCGTTAGTAGACAGAGGTTCCCATCCGCCTAGATATCTGTGCTGACGATCTTACATACATGTACATTGTACATAAAATGTTATTAAAAAAATGCAAAAACACAATTGAAGATTTTAGCTTTTTATCAAAAATATTCAAGTTTTTAAACTGACACAAAGGCCTACATCTAATTTGTTAACATTATTTAAATATTATGAATTTGAAGTCTTTAATTTTTATATTTAAAAAGCCGATTTTTTATTTTTAAACAAAGATGATTTTTTTTATTTTTAAACAAAGATGATTTTTTATAAATTATAAAAAATTAAGTATTTTAAATTTCCTTAAATCTGATAAAAAAAAAAAAAATTAAATTTATTTTCTATTTAAAAAAACCATTCGTATAAACCCTAAGATTAGAATCTGTTACTTTAAAGCCAGCTTTAAAGCTAGCAAGCAATGGCCACCTCATCCCTTGTGAAGAAACGACAACAAGCCTTCCTTTCTCAAAATTATTTTCGAGTAAATTTCGAAAAATGCCATCTCCCAAAGTACCACCCACGAGCCTAGTAAACCGTATATTTTATTATTTTTTTTTAAATTTTAATTGAAAATAATAATTAAAAATGCGAGTCCCAAGCTAAGGGCCCTATAGTGGAAATGAAAAACAAGGTGAAAAATAGGAGGACGAAGAAGAAACGCAAAAGCGAGTAAAAGGCAAGCTTCGGACGCCATTACTGGCATGAAAAAGGTTTTAATTTTCGTCGATGTGTATCCACAACATCCCAAAACACATTAAATTCATTGCAAAAGCAAAGGGGGCCCACGTGTTTCCCGCTTCAGAGTATATGGTATAGGGAGCTTGTCCATAGGAATAACACTGGATTTCATACATGGAGAAAATGGAAAAACGAATGTTGTCGAAAAACGGCTAAAAATCCTTGGTGTGACCTTCCCGCCATTACAGTCGACACGAAGCCATCCGAAAACGATCTTAAAACGGCTTTAAATGCCTCTTTTAATTCAACATCAACGAAATTCAACTCGGCCAATGTTATTTAGCCATAGACCCGTTGACCGTAGTTAAGCATAGGGGAAATAGGAATAGTAGAAGCCCCATCGCAATACACAGCCATTTGGCCAAAAACAACAACGTCAAAAATTTCGCCGAGAAGACGCCAAATTGGGCACGCCGTGAATTAAACTAGCTTTTATTTGCGAGGTTCGAGGCTCGTCATAAGACGGAAAGCAAGAAATCCGTACGAAAAATTCGTTTTCCACAAATTCCTCATCGCCCATAGTAAATACGGCATAGCAATGCTATTCGTATAGGGCTTAGGGTTTTCGAATACAATAAACGGCTATGGCAGAAAATGCATTGGAATATGGCAATGGCTGCCAATGCACGCTATAATAACACATAGGAACCCCATTGACCGAGATCGCCAAATACGAAATAAACGACGGAAAATAACCCGGGAAACAGCAAAACGAGCGCATTTTTCGCTTTAACGCGATGCTATCGTTATCTACTAAAATCAAAGCGAAAAAACTGCACATTTTCCATTTTCAAAGTTTGTCATTTGGAACACACGGGAAGCCATTGTGTGAGCAAAGCCTATGGCAAGAAAGGCCCCGAAACGAGTCAAGTTTTCAAAGTGCGTACAATGGTTCTGACAAACTGCAAAGCGTGAAATACAACGAAATCAAATCCCAAATTACCTCCTTTAACTTTACAACCCAAAAAATAGAAAGAAATTCACCTACCTTTTATCTAATTGCTCGCGATTCGAATGCGCTAAAATAGAACACTGGCAGATTTTGTTCTAGACAGCGTTAGCCGATTTCATTTGGCTATTTAAGCGAAAAAAAAAAGTTAGCATGTTTTAACGTGATATAATTTGAAATATTTTCGTATATTTTTCATCGAAATTTTACGTAAAAATTACCTCTTCTCCGATATCTTGTAGAACTCGAAGTCAGTGGAACAACGCAATGGAAACACTGTGCCTGTGCTAGAGTAATGGCAAGATGGAAACGACAAGCGGGCTGGATGAAAGAGCTCTCATTGGTGCATTTCGGATTGCCCGCAAAGAGCGACCAATCAGGAGGCGAGTTAGCTCAGCCGGCGCTAACCAATCAGAGGACTGCATTTAGGTCACGTGTCACCTTTGTTAGGTCAGCGTTTGAATTTCAAAGAAATAAATCTCAATTTCCATGACTTTCCAAGTTTTTTAAAAACTATTTTCACTGACTGAAAATTCAGAAATATGCCCATCAACAAGCCCGAGAAGCTACTGGGGAAAATATTTGTATTATCTATCATATCTGAATTAAAAATCATAATTAAAATTAAGTTTTTTATTAGGACCCTGGTCTAAAATTTCATAGCTCTATTTGTATTGAATGGATCATATAACTGAAGGGAACTGATTTGAATTGAATATATTGGCTGGGTCATTGGACAATATTAATTACAACAGTCGAAACCAATAGGCAAAATAGCAAAAATAAAACTAAATACATGTAGAATTTCCCTAATTGGTTTTAGACCAGGGAGATTGTCAAATAATTAACTATTGTGCTAACTAGTAAAAATATGCTTACAATATAAAAAGCTTATACGCTTAGGCAAAAATTACATTGTCGTTAAAAGTCGTGCCATTTGTATTTGCTAATGAAAGGGGATTTCCCCAATTATAAAGATGGTGAGGCGACTTATAAGTTTGAAATATTTGAACCAGCGTGAAAGCAAATGTAATGTTTATGTTTAATTTTAATAACTTTTTAAATAAATTAAATCTCACTTACTATTCCAGATTTTCCAGATCAGAAGGAATGATCAAATTGTAGGACCAAACTGACAGCACAACCCGAACCTCATCTCATTGACAAAGTAACAATTTTCATACTATTTCCTAAATTAATTCAGAAAATGTTGCAATTTATCCTGCTATATGCTTCAGTACAGAAACTACATTTGAATTCTTATAACATAATAAATGTAATTTTCTACAATAAATTTAATAATACTACGCCACATTTGTTTGGAATTTACATTAAAAATTATATTATTGTATTACTTATAAATTCCAAGGATACAAATATACAAAATTGTTAGCTAGATGTTTATACAGTAGTTTTTGATCAAAATTAAATTCACAAAAAAATATTTGAATAGTTTTAACGCTTTTTGCAACGTTTTGAATTACCAAAAAATTAAAATATATATGTTTTGCTCCAAAAAAAGTATACTGTAGAATGGTGTAGATTATTTTTTTTGTTTGTTTAGCACATACAGAAAAACATTTTATTATATAATTATCGTCTAAACTATTGGGTGCTATGGATACTAGCGTATATATGTAGGCCTATAATTTGGTAAGATCTTCACCCCTAATTTAAATGTTTAAACTGTTTCAACCTATCTCAAAGTACATGTAGAGTAATTGTAGGAAAAATACACTATACCGTTTGTGATATTATTTAACCCATAATAAATTACATTAATTTATATTGAAATCATGTTTTATCATTTTAATTTGAAGGCTACATTTTGAGATTATAAAGTTAAAACCTTCATTTTTGTATTTTTATATTACGATTTTTAAACTATCAATAACAGTTTAGAAAATCGTAATATTAAAATACAAAAATGAAGTTTTGCCAAATGCAAATTTGAAAACGTAGGATTACAATAATTTCTAGTTTTTAAAACATCGAAATTTTTGATAAAATGTATACCAAAATTGACGTTAATTGGGCATTCAACCTGCATAGATGAATGCAGTTTAATCATTAAAAATCAATATGCAATAAACTTGTAATATACATCAGTCAATAACTTACTTCCTCGCCTGAATTGATGATAAACGTAATTCAACACAGAACCAGAATTTGAATCTTCTTACATACAAATAATCGAGACACCCATGCAAAGTCCGACAAGGTTGGCTTAGTGGTTATGCTTAGCTCCTTGATTTCGGGAGACCCGGGTTCAAACCCCGGTCGGCTATCC
>JAQGCC010001386.1:0-24173 GCA_034698905.1 Xestoiulus laeticollis | reverse complement strand
AGTGAGCAAAATTTTATTGCCAGAATGGTAATTTTTAGACAAATTTAAGTATTACGGAAGGGTCTGTCGTCTAGGCGCTTATATTTTACGACCGGAATTTAATTAAGATAAAATGCACTCAACAAATCGATATTGAAAAGCAAGCAATTAGAAATGTTGTACTGCATTTTAAATGGTTTTGTATAGAACAAGCAGACTTTAAAAAAAATTAAGTTTATGGGTAAAAGCTGTTTTAGATTGGTCGATCTAAAAGAGCAAAGTTTTAAATATTTCATTTCAAAGAACATTTCATGAGAGAAAAAAAAATAATCGAGGTATATAAAATGCCATGCCTAAAAACTCAGTTTATTTTAATATAAGCAGTTGACAACGAGGCAATTAAACTTTTACGACTCTATTATCATGTTGTCATTGAGTAGTTGCCAACTACTGTAATTGTTTAAAAAAACAGATCACATAACAGCAGTATAGCTTCCATAATTGCTTTACATTGTAGCTAACCTAATCAGAAAAAAACATTGTTCCGAAAATAATCCACTTTTCTTTAAAACACGTTCTGACACAGGTGTGCTGGTAGACTCCAATCATAATACATTTTTAAATTTTTTAAATTACAACATTTTTGTCCAAACGTACTGCCTCCACCATAGTTACATTATCAATAAGCAGAATATAGCAGTCAGTTGGATACAAGATCCATTTATCATATTTAACTTTCAAAAATCATTGTTACAAACAATTTAGCAAACAATTAATTGAAGCCTATAATCAGGAAGCATAAATCAACCTACATGTAGATCATTTTGAAAACCGTGACCAGGTGGCCAAACCGGGGTAGTTTGATGCACAGAAAGCTCTTGGCCATGATCTTAGCCAATCGTTTTTGAAATGGCCTTCGTATATGATAGACAAGTTTCCAAATATGAAAACTACGAGGTAACAGAAAGCTGTTTTTTCAGGGCAATGACGAAATCATTTTTCCCATTTCAGGATAAAGTAAAATCTGCAAAAACATCAGCGAATTTGGACGATGCCGAAGGCGGTTTCGATGCCCTGATGCAGGTTGTAGTGTGCAAGGTAAGCCCATTTAGTAACATGCAGATAGGAATAATTCATCGCAGTCTGGCCATGAATCTGACGTTCGGTGAATTTCACCTTGAATATGCCCATAACCGTTCGCAGCACTGCGGAAATAATTGATAGGATTAACCCACTTTCTCTATTGAAGATTGGATAGAAAATGAACAATTATATGGGCGTCAGCGAATCCTAAAGATACCTTTTAATTAAGAAACTTCCATGCTTCACCCATTGCGAACAAATCGTAATCAACAATAAATCCTTCAGATCAAGATTACCTTCCACAAATATTACAAAATTTCACCTCTGCGGTAGATATTTCATGGCCATTATGTAATATGTTCTAGAATCTATATCATCTTTCAGCATCTCTCAGAGCTGGATTCAAAATTGTAATCTGATGCAATTATAACTCATGTTTAATACATTTTAATTGCACCTCGATTTATAGCGTATGATTACTATTTTTTAAAAGCAATGGTTTTTATTTTTAGAATGAAATTCACTGGGATCAACGCTCTAGAAAAATTGTCGTTTTTGCAACAGACTCTGGATTTCATTATGCTGGTGATGGAAAAGTAAGTCATATCTTTTGGAATAATATTTTTAGCGTGCCCTGACCTGTAATTTGTAAATACGAATTGTGTTTCATATCTATTTTAGCTGGGAGGAATTGTAAAGCCAAATGATGAAAAATGTCACATGGATAAATCTGGGTTATACACTCAAAGCGAAACTCAGGTTAGTAAACAAATATGCATGTATACATGGGTGCATGTCAATTCCTGGTTATAGTCGTAGTACTAGATGCATTTAAAAAATTAAGAATAATTAAAGTAGGCCTAAATATCAAAGGTTTGAAAGTGACAATGCTCCATTTTGTGATATGCCTTTTTTTTTTTTGCTATCATCATCCAACAAGCATCAAATTTTATGACAATTTACGAACTAATCGTGATTTCAGGATTATCCTTCCTTGAGTCAAATCAACCGCATAGTACGAGATCAAAAGATCAATTTGATTTTTGCTGTTCCCAAAGAAGTGCTACCAGTTTACGAGAAACTTAGCGCAGTGATCGAAGCTGCCAAAACGAGCCAAATTGAAACAGACTCCTCAAACATAGTGGATCTCATCAAACAGCAATATGATGTAAGTCTTAAAAAAATCTTGGCCACCTGGTCTTTAACAACATGATATGAAATATTCAAGAGTGATATCATTTCAGAAAATACGTTCCGAAGTTATTTTGACCAGTGACATCCCAGATGGAATCTCAATATCATACCATTCAGCTTGCCGAGGGTATAAATAACATCATTTGCGTTTTCCTGACTAGATTGTCATTCAAAAATTCTAATTGTCGTCTAATTATTTAAAAAAAAATGCTTTTGCAGAAATAAAGTGAAAGAAACCAACAAGTGCGCGGACTTAAGAGTTGGAGATACCGTAAGTTAAACAACAAATCACCTTTTTGCAGTTGTTCAGTACACTTGCAACTTCCATATTTAATGGAAATGTTTCCAGGTTACTTTCGAGGCAAAGTTAACCTTAGACAAATGTCCAGAGAACCGAGCCAACTGGAGTCATACCATTCACATCCACCCTCTCGGATTGAACGAAGTTCTTGAAATCGATTTGAGGATGTTCTGCGAGTGCGACTGCGAGAATCCTGCGGTACAAGTAAGTGCATCCTTAAAAATCTGCATTAAAATTTTTTAAAAACTTGTTCCTTAATTATTGCATTGAACAACCTCCAGATACACAAAAGCCCTAAATGTCACCGGCTGGGCACTTACGAATGCGGTATATGTCGCTGTCCAGAGGGACGCTATGGCCGCCAGTGCGAATGTGACAATAACAAAGCCGAAAAGGACGACAACTGGGGCAACTGCAGGGCGTAAGTATTTTATTAGCAAAATGATACACTCATGCATTGGGATTTTTCTCGCTGAATTCTATATATATTTGCAGTAAAAATTCTTCGATACCTTGCACGGGTCGAGGCGACTGCGTTTGCGGGGGCTGCGAGTGCCATCAGCCAGTAAGTTCTACTAGAAGCTTAATAAGTCAAGTCACACTTACACCAATTTATATAAAAAAGCAAACTAAAATGTTTCGTTTATTGACCATAGGAAAAACCTGGTCAGCGAGTTTACGGCCTGCAGTGTGAATGCGACAACTTCTCGTGCGACCGCGGGGAGAACGAAGAACCATGTGGAGGAAAAGGAAGAGGAGAATGCGACTGCGGCAAGTGTAACTGTGAGAAGGACTGGGCGGGTAACACTTGCGACTGTAGCACGCGCATCGATACCTGCACACCTCCTATTGGTGAAGTGTGCAGCGGAAATGGGAAATGCGTCTGTGGACGATGTCAGTGCAATCAAACCCAAGATGGCGCCTATGGGGGTGTCTTTTGCGAGGACTGCCCAGTAAGTGGAAACTTTCAAGATGCTTTGAAATACCTCTAGTAGCCATTATTGTGATTGCTACAGCACGATGCGTTCTCTTGTTACAGACTTGTAAAGGAAAGTGCGGCGAATTCAGGCCATGCGTGGAATGTCAGGCCTTTGGTCAAGGGCTGTCGCAAGAAGAGTGCAAAAACTGTTCGTTTAAGGTGGAACTTGTGGAAAATTTAAGTGGTAAGAATCTTACCACAAATTTAGCCTAGCTCTTGATAACATTGAACTGAATTAAGGATTCTGATGGTTATATACTCCATTGTCCTCAGCATCATAATATTATGATTCATAATCCATCATGCATGTCCGATAAACAATTAATTGGGCTATACAAATTCATATTTAATTTTACAGAGGTAGCACCATCTGAACGCCGATGCATTTTTATTGATGACAAGGGATGCTCATTCGTATTTACATACACATTCGACAAAAACCGTAATGCAACTGTGATGGTGCAGGGAACAAAAGGTACGCGTACCGTAAAAACCACATGTTATCAGCTTTATAGTTTCTCAATGTGTAAGGTCGAATAATAGTACGTTTTTGTTATCTCTCACAGAATGTCCAAAGGTAATAGATGCTCTTGCAATAGGCGCTGGCATAACAGGTGGCGTATTAGTCGTCGGTTTGGTTATACTACTAGTATTCAGGGTGTTGGTGTATTGCAAGGACAGCCGAAACTATGCGAAATTTCTTGAAGAAAGAAACAGTAAATCTGTTTGGAAGGTAAGCAACATCATTTCTGAATGTCTGGATAACTGGATTTACAGTAAATTAATCCCAATTATTTTAATTGCAGAATGACAATCCAATCTTTCAACCAGCAAAGATCAATTACACCAATCCAATTTATGGCCAGGTGAACTAGTCTCTGGAAGTCATCCCTGTTGTTTCTATATAAAAACTTGTACAGGAAGCTCATTTTGTCTGCTAACCCTTCACGGATCCCTGACTCCATGCGACTTGGGACTTGCAATACGTTAGTGGAGACTGTGCTGCTGTGATAAAAACCCGAAATAACGCAATGTTTCATGTTTCACGAGCACTGCTTCATCATATAGATGACTGTTCAAAAGGCCGTCCAAAGTACTCTGCTTCTTATGTGTACATAGTGTGTGCAATTCCAAAGTGAACAATTGACGTCTGGCAAATGCTAGTATGGTGTAGCAGAAGAATGAAGCGGAGGAATCGAGATCACTACGAAAGATTTAAAGAATAGTGCAATGAATGTAAGGAGAACCGTTGGTATCGTCTCGTCCTTTGCACAAATCTGGGTTCTGTCTCACTTCTCTGTCTCACTTCTGGACGGATTGCCTTGTCTGCAACGGCAATATTTCATTGCACCGAGATCAGCGACAATCAGAAGCTAAGTCCGTCCCGAGAAAAAGAACTATTAAAATAGGCAGGGACACCTCGTGACCGTACCCGGTACGGTAAACCCTCATCACTTCCACAGCATGGGAGGATTGTAAAATAGCATAAATTGATTTCGATTTTAATGGATTCGAGTAACTTAGCCCGACAAAGCAGTTATGTGGAGCAACCAATTAAGGTGTGATTCCAATTACCATTGATTTCCAATTAATTTGTTTCCATGGAATATATTTTTCCCAAACAAAGGCAGAATCTGGTCCATATATATATTTTATTGGAAATATGTTATTGCAAATAGTGGCTTGATGGGGTGTTTGAAAGAAGGCATTAAGATAATGAAGGGATGTTTCTGAATTTGTATCTGAAAGATATAGATATATTCGCGAAGACACTTTTCAGGCAAAAGAACATATCAAAAAAGCTTTGGAATCAATTTTAAGTCTTTATTAACTATAAAGACATATTAATTACTGTGCAATCACGTTAAATCATTGAATATAAATTCAATACATTTGAATGAGATTTTTAGAGAAAACTTGCTCGTTTTTTTAAAAAAAGTCCTGCTAAACAAAACGAATCATCGTAAAGTTTGTACGCAAATTCTGCCAAACTATTCACTCAAGCCAAATCTCAAAACTGCTCACTCAAACTACTTTCTTTATGTAACAAACCTAAATGCACCAAAGGTTTAACGTGGCTTGAATAGTATCGCATCGCTATTAGTCCATAAGTTGTAAATTAGTTGTTTCCAGTACGTTGAGCATATATATATATAGTAGCTTCAACTTCTGTACATAGTACATAATATGAAAATATTGTGCGCCAAATTCAAATTTAGTGGATATGGCTAATTTCGATTTTTGTCTAGTTGTAATCTGAAGTCTTACATTTAATTTCCAAGATATGTCTGCCACTGCTACAGCCTCTTAGATAAGTAATTTGAAGCCATTGTAAATATTGCAAACTATCTTCAGAATTCCATAAGGAAAGATTGCCATAACAGTAACTCCAGTCATATCAAACCGTATCAACAAAAGTAGCATTGAATTGGACATTATTTCCGATAAATATTTTAAGCGGCATTAGCACTGTTCATATTTTTGCTAATTTAAGTATCTAAAAATCCAAACAAACAGGTGAAAAAATAAAATTCATAAACAACCTTGTATTCAAGGTATCCAATGAAGAGGAGGTGAAGTGTTATTTCCAAATAAAATAAGCCCTATAGCTGCGATTATGACCATTTGATCTTATCATTCATTTTTTTGTATATATGTGTACAGTTTGTTTTCAATAAATGTCATTTTACAGAATTATGCAATTCAAGATTTTTATTTACACTCTGATTTTAGCAAAAGTCAGTCGTATTTTAAATAGATAACATTTGACAAATATGACACTGGAGTTTGAAAATGTTCTGAATTAAAAACCAGTTGACATGTGAATTGTTAATTATTTGCAAACATAAATTGGTTTTAAGATGAACTTCATTATAACAATTTTAACTGTCATTTTTGTTCCTACATGCTTAGGACAAAATACATTTTGCAATTAGAAAATTGGCAAAAGCCCGAGCTGTAATTTACAATCAAAATTTAATTCAAAATTTGTTTCAGGGCTACTGCCTTTTTAATTAAACACACTAGTCATTGACACGCTAGCAAAGCAACATAACTGCATAAATTGCATCAATTATACGCCTCTCTAATTTGCACTGGTTCAGATGTAATTAAAACAAACGAACAGATTACAACCTTTAATTACATGTATGCAATATAATTACCAAGGAATAGCACAAGTGTTATAATTAATCCAAGTTTTAACAGATAATTCAACCCAAAGGTAATAAAGTAAGATTGTCCCTTACCGTTGGATGGCTATGGTACATGATGTGGTTTTTACTCGTATATTTATTCATTTCGTGGCACATGATTGTCTTTGAGTACATTATATTAATTATGGTAGAAAGTATTTACAGAATTGTTGGAACCGCGGATAAGACGATGATGGCATACATCTAAAAAAGATAAAATATTTTTCACAGTCTAATATCAGTAGAAAAAGAGTTTCACAAGAATATATATTTCTTATGAGAAAGGCAGTTTATATAAAATGCTTTTCTAATTATTTTCACATTATTGTCCAGTATTTTCTAACATGTAATGTTAAATTATGTGAAATAGCATACATGTACATGCTACCATGCGTGTAGTTCTGTATGGCATAAGACACTTTTTGTCCGTTTTTTCATTCCCTAAATCATATTTAACTTGTTCATAAATAGCCAAAGAGGGTTATATATGTAATTCAAAATCCAAAAATCTCTCCAAATACACGTATACATATTTTACAAACAAAACTGGTTCGAGATCACTATTAAAAATGAACACGCATGCATAGCATGAGATTGTTGATGCATTAGGGAATTTTAGATTCACTCTAGTTTTAATTCGTTTTATGGACGTCGATGCACTAATTATTTAAAACCCCTTAATCGTTGCGCTTTTCTATTAAGAGATATCGTTACCCCCATATATTTTGCACATTAACATAAAATTTAAAGCCATGTTCAGTGTATACCCTAGCCTACATGCACATGTAAATTTGACTTTAAAGATGGCGTGCATCATCTCATATAGCTAACATTGCATCAAAATTAAACACCTGTATAGATTAAATAAAGGGATATTTTTTCAAAACATTGCAATGACGCGATTCTACCTTCATGTATGAACCAGGGTTCAACGTGTAAAATGTGAAAGTTGAAGTTGAATAATCTTTACTAGCAGTCTTTAATCTTGCATTAGCCATAGAGCACATGCATGCATGCTCTGAAGGCCTAGCGATATACCATCGCATTCTTATTAAACGGTAACGTTTGCATTTTATTACTTAAATTTAGTTTTTACATACCATATTATGATTCTAAAAGCGTTTTCTAAAAGTTAACAGCTTGTCAATAACTTTAAGATATTCTAAACTTACATTTATGGTGATTTCAATGCAGGTCCATACGCGCCGAACGTACTACGGCAAACCGCATGGTATCACAGGTTTTTTGGAATTCCACGTGGTGGCGCTGATAACATGGACTGCATGTACAGTAATATGAACTGCATCATATTCTTTTGGTTAGTTTAACTTAATTATTAACACTATATAATGTACATGTACTGTTAACCTTCAAAGAACACATACTGGTACATATACTTGCTTACAAATCAATTTATTAAAATACAAAAAAAAATGCTACATTTAAGCTTAGTTTGAAATTGTAAACAAAATACGCGGTATAGTAAACAATATACATGTAAAATATAGAAAAGTTTAAAGTGAGGCATTCAAACAGATTAATAAATTAGTAAATTACATGAAAATAATTTAAAAACTGATATTTTAGTCAAATAAATCATTATTTGGAAATTGGTTTCGTATCCGAACAGTTGTTAGGACAGTAGCCATTCAATCCAACGACTTCGTCAATCCAATTCATGGTATTGGAAATTCTGGTATAAACACCTGGATATCCTTTCTGGGCACAGCCAATACCGAATGAGACAGTTCCGATTAAAGTATATCTATTACCGCACTTGCTAATCAATGGGCCACCAGAATCACCCTGTAAACAAACATTTAAGTTAGTGTTGTCTTTAATGCATAGATGCAGATGTGGACTGAAATTTTTGATTATAACCCTGTTCAAAAATTCCATAGAAAACAATAGAGAAATCATATAGCCTATTGGCCTTATTGGTTTCCATCATACTATTGATTTGTATTAGTTGGATCATTTGATAATAAAATAAAATAGCTCAAACCAATAGAAAACAAATAGAATTTTTTTATGATCCTATTGTCAACAATAGAAACTAATGGGCCATGGAAAACAAGGATTTTCTGGACTATTTCCATGATTCCTATCAATCATCTCACTGATCTTGAAAGCTAAACCGTGGGACAATATCTTTATTGCAATCTTTAAATTTTTATCAAATTTGTGCATACCTGACAAGCATCTTTGCCACCTTCCAGATATCCTGCACACACCATGTTATCAGTGACAGCTATTCCTGTGCTTTCGTAACTTTTTTTGCATTCCTCATTGCTAATACCTTTGACATCCACATCCCGCAATTTTCCAGCTGCTTCTCCACCTGCATTTTACAATAATTTATGGCAATTACAATGGCAAATACAAAAAATTATGGTAATTTTCAGAATTTATAACACATTGCCAGTGTATCCTACAAGAAAAGCTACTACTGCGTTATATCTACAAAAACTTTAGAAAACCTGCTGTATTTCTGAAATTAAATTTAGTTTTTACATAAAAATATGCAGAATATTTCTCCTGTGATGTGACTTTTTAATAACTAATGTTTATGTGCAAATTTACAAAACATTTAATTATAGTGTTTAGGATATTTTTTTTTTTCAAGAACAGATTCTTACCTTCACTAGTTGAACCCCAGCCAGTTACCACCATTTGTTTTCCAGTAAAATCAACAGCTGTCATACTGGGCAGGCAAATAGGGGATATTCTAGCGGATAATGTGACCGGAAGTAAGACTTTGACCAGGGCCACGTCAAATTCCTGCTTTCTAGGATTGTAATCAAAATGCAGATTGATTTCTGTAGCTATTCTCGGTATAAAAAAGATACCAAATATGCTGTTAAGGTTATGGCGTCCAACAGTCACGGTCAGAAAGTGTGGATTGGTTCTGCAATTAATATTTTTCATTAAAATATTTAGTTTTATAAAGAACTAATTAAAAAAAAATAATCAAAACTTCCAAAAGCATCAGCTTTGAATTCTACTTTATGATAAAAATGTCATTACCTGTATTGATAAACACAATGGGCGGCTGTGATTACCCATTTTCTGGAAATGATGGTTCCTCCACAAAATTGTGATCGGAATGCCCCATTTATAATATATTCCCCTGTGTCGTGGATTGATACCATCCAGGGATATTCATTTCTATCAGTCACTTGACCACCAACTATTTTATTCGTCTGGAACTTATTGCCACATTCTGAAAATGTGATGATTGACATGATTTTAAAATCGATAGAGCCGACTACTGTAATAATTTGTTCAATCTTTTTTAAAGTTTACCACAGGTATCATCTTCAGGTTCGGTCCTTATTATCAATGACAAGTTTTTAGCATTATATTCCTGCGATTACAATAAATTTATCACTTGAAGTGTTTCTTAAAAAAATTGGTAATTTTGGACAAATATGAAGGACTTTATCGAGAATTTTAGAGATATCTTAAGCATGATGCTAAAACTAAATTATTTACCTCAGAAATCGTCCCAGACAAGCAGTTGCAAAAGAGCACCACGAATGCAATGATCACGTCTGTATTTTTCATTTTTGCAAAAAATAATCCAGTTGTTTCCACTTTGTCACATTGCTATTTATATAAAATCATGGCAGATTGCAACCATAATCCGTATTTCATTACCCGATGATAATTAAGGTAAAATAATGTAAACAAACTGGGATTAGATTCGGTTTAGATAGAATGGGAAGTGTTTATTAATGAAAGTACTAATTAAATAAAGTGAAATGGGTGTATTGCTCTCTGTGGATCCATATTTATATTGTAATTAGTTCATATGGACGGTTTACCTGAAACGAGCATCATTAAGGTTAAATCCATTAATTACAGCTGATTAAATACAATAAACATGACTGATTAAAATGGTCTCATCAGAGAGCTCTTTGGGCGAGGTTTCATTATTGACACTTCTCATAAACCCCTGGATAAATATACCAGACTTTTGTATAAATGCATGACACTGTCATAACGGAAGTACATGTAAAAACGTATATATAATCACCTCTTGAATGTAGGTTACGCAAAATTAAAAATAACATTTAATAGAGTTCGTGATCGATGCATGGCCTTTGACCCTGAGAATTTATAAAAGGTATCAGAATTTTTGAAACAGATGAGCAATTGTACTCTACTTGAATTACTTGTATAAGAACAATACTTCTTGAGTAGTATTATTTCTACATGTATATTGAAGCTACGAGTTCTTGGTTGTCTTATATATCACAATAATTTATTTTGTAGAAGAATAAGCATCATAAATATAATATTAAATTTCAGCACGTTTTGGAAAATGTTGAAAACTGTGTATTTTGTTCAATCCAGGAAATATACCGAGTTACTCTGGTGTAGACTCCAGGGAATTGTGGTCGAGCACATCCAATTCCAAAAGACACAATACCAACCAGAGCATATCCGCCCCCGAGGTCATATGTCAAAGGTCCACCAGAGTCACCCTGATGAGAAAAATGCATGAGACACTAGTTCCAAAAAAAAATGCTAATAAAAATTCTGGTTTATGCAATGTTACCTGACAAGAGTCTTTACCACCGTTGTTGTAGCCAGCACATATCATGTTTTCAGTGATGGGGAGGTCCTTGATCTTGTAATATTTAGCGCAGTCGGTATTAGACATAACAGGAATGGAAACCTCGTTTAGAACAGAACTTACATTTCCATCTGCATTGTAAAATTAATGATTTGGTTACAACATGATACCATATGTTATCTTCTCTGGATTTTCCCTGAATTTCTTTCAAAATTACCTTCTTTGGTAACACCCCATCCATGCACGTTTACCATCTTATGTTCTAAGTTGACGTTAGCTGGTGGTATGCAGATTGGTCGAATTATATCAGAGAATGCTATGGGAGATGACATCTTCAGCAATGAGATGTCATTGTCCATGTTACGTCTGTCGTAATTGGGATGATGGATGATAGTCGAAATTTGTATCTGGATGTTGTTGCTTTCTGATAGCGTTGAATAGTCGTAATCTCCAAGATTTGCGGTAATCAATTCAGGAAGTTCCCTGCAAACCGTCACATTTTATACCAAGAAACGACTGTATGTTTTGGACAATTTTACAATTTGCAACACATTTGCAATTGATTGTGCAACCGAAAGTTCTTAATTCTCACCTGCTGGAATATGTGCAATGAGCAGCAGAAACGATCCATTGATTGGCAATTAAGACCCCACCGCAAAAATGAGATAGAGCAAGGCCCTTTTCTTTTAGAGCAAAAGTTCGATGTAGAGAAACCTGTTGTAATTTTAATAAACAAATTAAAGCAAATCACATAGTTGAACAAGAATTAGATTAAGGTTACTTGCATATATTGTTGTATCTGAACTTCAACTTAGAATTAACATATTCTAGAATATATTTAAGTAATTATTTTATTACCATCCATGGATATTTATTTTTCTGAGTTGGCAATCCACCCACGATATATGGCTGTCGATTAGGAATACCACAAACTATATTTGGATGAAAGAAATTTAGAAGGTACAATGCAATATTAGACAAATTGTAACGATTGAAATTTGTGTTGAAAATCATGGAAAAATACCAAAACAAATTAACCAGGAACAACTTTTTACAATTATTTTACATATTAATTTCGTATTTTTCACATTTGGGCTTACATAATGTGCATATTGCTCTTACCACAACTTGAATTGTCCACTGTCTTAGACCCCCTGGTAATCTGAAAAAAATTCCGCATCTTGATTTTGCTCCTGAGCAAACCTAAGCTATTTATGCTCAACAAATTAAAAAATCAGTGCACTTACTATAGCTGCATATAACGTATCCCAACTTTGACAAACTGACAAAAGGAACACAATCCAAACGATGCCCATTCCAGGTGTCATTCTTAAGGTTTTCAACATGTTTAAGATACTTAATGCAATGGATCTTCTATATATGGTTTCGTTTTCACTTATCTCTTACTCTCATCTGAACTAATTTCTTGTTTGGCTTTCCAATTGTCCTAGTTTTGCTAAATTTATTTGTCCATAATTAAGGAGATGCAGGTTCATCCCGAATCAACCAAATGATTATGCAATTTCTGTCATCTCAAATGTGAAACTATTTAATAATTGAGCTCATAGGAGTCGTATTAGTGAGAATTCCCAGCAATTCAAAGAAGGTCTCAATTACACGTTTCTCCTAATCGATCTAGAAACTCAGCTAATATTTGAAAATAAATAAGAGGGAAATCGAGGGGGACCCATATATTGTAATGGCAAAGTACTAATTCAGAAACATGGAATTTAGGTTACTAGGTTTAATGGATGGTCCTATAGTTTACTTGGGTACATTTCGTAGAAAAAAAGTTGATTTTTTACAATGGAGTCTCTTTAGACTAGTTTTTATTCAGTCTGAAATTTTAAAAAAGTGCAATTCACGAGCTTTTCGTATTTTTTTTGCCTGCTTGTTTTTTTTTTAAAAAGAGAAACACTCTCCTGTTATCATTTTCCAAATTATGTTTTTTAATTATTCAAAAGAGAACTAAAATTGTTTTAAGATTTTGATAAGTGAACTTGTTTTTATCAACATTAACTTTTATTTATCCAGCTTGACAAAATAAAAATTAGCAATGTTATGGGTAAGATATAATAAATATTATTAACCTTTCTTCCACATTTTTGTATTAATACTCAGTTTTGAAAAATTATTTGAAAATTCTTCACTTAACTTCAATTTTTAACATTTAATTAACTTAAAACAATTAAATAACATTTTCTTTAAGTTCGCAATACATGTACTTCTACATGCATACAATTTTACAGGACAGATGTAATATTATTATTATTTTTATTATTTGACTTTATTATTATTATTTGACATTGAATATAATTTTTAGTCCACTGTTAACTTACGGATTTTTTATTTAGCATTTAAATGTACATGTACTGTATGTATTCCTCCAAAGTACAGTATATGAAAATATATTCTCCACATGATACACTGTACATGTGCATGTATTTGCGAAAAACTCTTCAAGGCTGCTGAAATACACATTGTAAAAGTCAAATCAGCCTATTGTTTAAACACAAAAAAATTGCTGATTTTACAAGGACGAAAACAAGCTTGCAATAAAAATGCTGAACGGGTGTTCCGTCTTGATTACCAATCATATCTTATCTCTCTTTCATTCCTGCTTTTATCATATTTCATTAGCAGCATTTTATTAGTTCATCTGTTGAGAATTCAATAAATATTTTGTTGTACTTGTAGAGGACATACACAAGAGTCCTACCAAGCTCAGTTCTGAAATGGCGTCCAACTCTGGAAGCGTTGTTTCAGTGGCTGGAATCGAGACAAAAATTTGTCTGAAGCTTACCAACTTCCAGAAAATCTTTGACAAGATAGGGGATCGGCCTGTAGCGATAGTGTCCGTGAATGGACCTATGCGTACAGGAAAATCATACATCCTAACTCAATTTCAGCGGTATCTCGCCACTAGAGGTCAAGGTGACTGGATCAATCATCATCTGGATGGTGAATTTCAATGGAAAAATTCGGCCACTCGCCAGACCCTTGGAATCAACTTTTGGTCAGAGCCCTATTTCGTGATTAAAGATGGTCGTGAAGTTGCAGTGCTGCTTATGGACACCCAGGTAGGACAACTAGAACTTAAACTAGGGTAGACAAAATCAGAATTTTAACAATTCTAACACAAATATCAAACAACTTTAGTTACACATTTTAATGCAGAAATCATAAAAACAGCTAAGATGAAAATTCTTTCTTCCCAGGGTTGCTTTGATGACCAAACAAGTCTCATGGAAAGCGCCTACATCTTTGCCATCAGCATTCTTCTGTCTTCTGTATTGGTCTATAACATTTCAAAGCAGATCACAGAGGACATGCTCCAATTTCTTCAGCTCTTCATTGGCTATGCCAAAGTTTCAGCTGAGGATGAAGGTGAGCAAGAACGATTTCAAAGACTAGTTTTTCTAATCCGAGACTGGCAATTCCCCAATGACTTCGAATATGGTTACTACGATGACCACCATAGTGCTGCCAAGAAGAATTTCAAGAAGGAAAAGTTGGATCCTTCAGATGACATGCCAGATCAAGTTCGTATCGTGCACCAAGAAATCGTTGATAGCTTTCAGAGCGTTGGTTGTTGTCTGATGCCATATCCAGGTCATGGCCTGGCAACCCGGGACAAAACCGATAATCTTAGTCCAGAATTTGGTGATATCATCACTGACTTTGTGCCAAGGATTTTAGCTCCAGAAAACCTTTTCATCAAAATCATTGGTGGAACAGTGGTCACCGGTACCGTTCTGAAAGACATCGCAGTGGGTCTGGATCAAATGTTTGCAGCAAACCCCATTCCTGACATCAAGACAATGGCACAAGAGAATACAGAGGCTCAAATAAGAATAGCTTCATCCGTTGCTCTGAAGCTTTACACCGAACAAATGAAAGCTGCAAAGACGTCACATGGCATGCAAGAAGATCACCTTCTACAACTGCATAATCAGGCTATGGAAAGAGCTATTCAGGTATTCAAAGAAATGAGACAAATCCGTGGAAATGCTGGCAAAGAGCAAGCATTGGTGGCTTTGGAACATCAGATCGTGTCCAAGTTGAAGTTTTACAAACAGATAAATGATCGCAAATTCCAAATGAGTGATGCTGCAGTTGCCCAAAAGAATATGGAGACATCTTTCCAGAATGAAAGCCAGAAACAGGCTCCTCCAAGCAACTATCCTGTAGCTCAACACTCTGAAAAAAGAAGTTTAACGAGCTCAACAAGCAAGTATTCCAAAGGATCAATTAATCCAAACAGCAGCTCTTTGACAAAAACCTCTGGAAAACAGTCTGCACCTCCTGTTCCTATAAATGCAACTTCGAAAATGCAATCGTCTAACCAATCCAATCCTGTAGCTCAACATTCTAAAGAAAAAAGCCCTACGAGTTCAACAAACCAGTTTCCCCAAGGATCAATTAATCCAACTACAAGCTTTTTGACAAAAACCACTGGAAGACAGCCGGCACCTCTTGTTCCACAAAATTCTATACAGGGACAAACCATGTATGTGGACAATTCATTGTCTGCACCTCCTATTAGTAAAAAAGAAAGTGCAAAACCACAAAATCTAACAGACACCAAGCGAATGTCTGTGGGAAATTCAAAACCTGCTTCTTTGAGTTCTCAAGTACCTGGTTCAAATGATCAAAAAGCCAATTTGGCAAATTGTGTAAGTGCAACCACGTATACACCTCAACTGACCCCATTTACTAAAGCTGGCAAATATGTTGATAAAAATGTGCTAAAACCATTTCTGGATATTGCTCATGCAATGATTACTGCTATTGCTCCAAAGAACGCCACGCATGCTTAATAATAAATATGGTTTGCAATCTTATTTCACTGATATGAAGTTATCTATTTTGCTAAATAAAGACGACTTTAAACTTGGTTTTGAATCATTAAATCGGATACAAGAATTTAAAATTTGGAGAATATCTCCAATATCTTTCACAAAAGGAAGTCAAACTGGGAAATAATAATCTCCATGATTATGATTTAGTGCTTTTTGTAGGAATATCTTATCATTTCAAATTTATTTCCTCGTTGTGTGCTATAATTGGCGGTGAAGGTTAAAATTTCAGATAATATTTATAGCATAACTGGAGAGCTAATTCAACGTGATAGGTTATATCATAGATGATTGCGTCATGTCATTTTTATCTTGTATCAGAGCTTGAAGTAAACCTAGTTTATTTGGAATTGAGATGCCTTGATCGTAGAGCATTCTAATTCTGAAATGGCAATTCCAATAACTAAGCTCGAAAACCACAAGATTCGGCTGCGAATCGACGATGTCAAAAAGGTCCTTGATGAGATTGGAGACACTCCAGTGGCCGTCGTGTCAGTGAATGGACCAATGAGAACAGGGAAGTCATACATCCTTGGTCACTTCCTGCGCTACCTCAGCACAATGGGTGGAGAGGGTGATTGGATAAACAAGAAGTTGAACCAAGAATTTCTCTGGAAAAATTCTGCTGATAGACAGACCACAGGTATTAACATGTGGTCGAGGCCCTTTTACGTCTTCAAAGACGGTCGGAAGGTCGCCGTCCTTTTACTGGACACTCAGGTATGACATATATAGTCTAATACATCGCCTAAATATTTACCACGAATATAGAACTGAACTACAGTGGAACCTTGATTTTATGAACTTATTGGGACCAGAGGTGATTCATAAAATCGATAAGTTCAGATAATCGAGGTTGAAATTTAAAAAAAATAGAAAACTAATTAAGAAAAAATAGGAAACAAGTCAATTAAGTATTTAAAGTTACATGTACAACTGTACAGTGCATGCACATATACATGTATATCGCTTTTGTTGGTCAGGTTTAAAAAAAATCATGAATCTTCTTTTGTTTCATTACATACACTGTACATGTATGTTACATGTAATTACTTAATTTTCCCAAAGTTGAGGCCTGCACCAGCCAAAAAAATGCACCGTGTGGTCGGCAGTAGCCACGTGTTGATAGATGAGTTCATAAAAAACGTTCATATAATAGAGGTTCAGAAAATCGAGGTTCTACTGTAATTTTAAAGTAAATCTTAATTACAATTTTCTGAGAAGAGCTTATGTTCTGTTTATATTACACATAGGGAAGCTTCGATGACAAGACAACTTCCACAGAAAACACATTCTACTTTGCAATAAGTTGCATGCTTTCATCAGTTCTAATTTACAACATCCCCAAGCAGATATCTGAAGACATTCTCCAGTTCTTGCAGCTTTTTATAGGTTACGCCAAGTTGAACTTGGAAGGGGTCGACTCCAAACCGTTCTCCAAACTTCTGTTTTTGGTCCGAGACTGGCAGTTCCCCACCTGCTACGATTATGGTTTCCACGACGACCAGAGTTGCCCATCAGAGAAGAATTTCAAGAAGGATAAGCTGGACTCAAATCAATCTATGGCTGCCCAAGTACAAGTCGTCCATGAAGAGATTATTGGGAGCTTCGAAAGTGTCGGATGCTGCCTATTGCCTCACCCTGGCAGTTTGCTCGCAACCCGTGACAGGACCGATGCCCTGGAGCAAGAATTTGTGGACGCTGTCAAGGACCTGATCCCGCGAATCTTCAAGGCAGAGAACCTGGTTATCAAGACCATTGGTGGACAAGAGATCACTGGTAGGATACTAAAAAAGATGATTACGGTTTGGGATGATCTCTTCTCCAAGGATGACATTCCAGAGGTGAAGACCATGGCAGAAGCCACTGCTGATGCCCAGGGTAGGATGAACGTGTCTATTGCATTCAAGATTTACAAAAAAGAAATGAAAGACTTGAAAGACAGTGATGGCCTACAAAAAAAGGACTTGGAATGCAAACACAAACAAGCGATGGCAAAGGCAGTAGGAGAAATCGAAAAGATGAAGCACTTTGGGGGCAATGCCGTTAAGGAACAGTACGTGAAAGTGCTGAAAAAGATGATCAAGGAGAAGTTTGAATCTTACGAGGAAATTAACGACGTGCTGTTGAAGTTCACTAAATTTGCACAACAAAACAAGATTGATAGAGAGGAAAGAAAACTTCTGGACAAACGGATTCAAGAACTTGAACGAATCAGGGAACAAGAGCAGATGCAAGGCAACAAAGATAATCCTGAAATATTGGAGATCTTCACTCCACTAGGCAGAGTTCTTGATAAACAGCTAAGCGTTCCTGCTGATGCTATTGGAATGGTGGTTCGATCACTGGGATTTGTTTTGAGACATTTGACAAAGATATAAGAGGAAAAAGAAGCTGCCATGATTTTTTCCAGCACCCTTAATCCGAGTAAGGGGCTGACAATAAATGGCGTCAACAATATCAAAAAATTGCCACCCCCCTAAATCAACAACCGTCATAAATATACACTGCAATTGAAAACATCCTAAAAACTGTTTATCTGCTGCATCATAAGAAATTTAACTTCAATTAAGATGCATCTTCTGCATTTCTTTTGTTTACTGTCAGTCTTATTACAAAATGCAACTAATTTTAAGTTGGAAAATTTGGTGAAATTAAGATGCATTTTTGCATCTTATTTCGTGGAAACTTAATTTTAGATGTTTTGATTTGCAGTGCACGTCGACAAGTTTAATAAATTTGTCTAAACATGTAAATATTGTATTGACGCAGATCCTGCATGATATAAACGACACTTTTAGTTTAGAAGTCAAATCAATACAAAAATATGTAATGAAGTTGACTGAATACATAGTATATGCTTTTACATTAGCTGATCCTATAATAACGACATTTATTTTATGCTATTGAAGAGAAATATGTTCTTTCATAATATGAGTATAGATTAAAGTACAAGTACATAATAATACATACATGTAGTACTTAGTACTACGCAGGAAGCACTGTTAGTAACTGAAATAACTGAAAAAAATCTAACAAAAAAATCCAATCCAATGTTGACGTCAACTGAGGCTTGACCCCCCCTCCCCCACCTGTAAAGTTATATATGTTTATGGTAGGGCCTATGCTTAAAGTACTACGTAGGGGGCACTTTTAGTACAGATAACTGAACAAATCTAACACAAAAATTCAATCCTTTGTTGAATTCAACTATATGTAAGCCTTGACCCCCTCACCTGTTGACGTCATCTATTGACGGCCCCTAACTCGTGCATTATGAAAGTTAAAAGGACGATGAATAGTTGATTTTGCCTCCGTTCAATATTTTCGATATGCACAGTTATATTCTGAAATTTGTCGTTAATATGCACAGTATATAAATGAAAATGATGAATTAAACATACACTCGTATTTATGAGTGACAAAAAATGAATTTATATGTTTATAATGTTTTCAGGAGATTAGGACTTCGATCTTGAGATGCCAGAAGGAGAAGGCATATTGATTGGTATCTTCAAGGCTGTTTTATTTCAAAGAAATGCGAATTGATCGAGAATAATATCATACTGTAGGACAAGTTTCCTTATCAAGATGAGAATAAATAAATGGTAGGAATGCGCTGACTCTTGCATAAACTCCTGGAGAATTGGGTAGGGCACAGCCAGATAACCCAAAGGAGACAATACCAATTATGACGAAACGACCTTGAGAATCCTTATGAAACAATCCACCTCCAGAATCTCCCTACAAAATACATGTACATGAATGTCATAAGTAACTTCCAATGATATGACGTATTATTTAACAAAACAACACAAATATTTACATGGCAGGTGTCTTTGCGTCCTTTAAGGTATCCAGCACAAAGCATTCTGGATGTTATATGGATGCGATTCAGGTTCAGCAAGCGAAAGCACTCCATATTAGAGATAACAGGAATTGTAATTTCCATCAGCCATGGGCTCTTGAACGCATCTAAAACAACAGGTTATCAATAGCAACAGGTACAACAACATATTTTTACAATTTGAGATGCTTACCACTCGTTTCTCCCCACCCAGCCACAGTGAGCATTTTCCCAGTAAAGTTGACATTAGGAGGAGGAAGGCAGATTGGATTGATATCTATAGAGAAGGAGACTTCCTTTGACAACTTTAGCATGGCAACATCATAGTCAAAGACAGATGGATTATTTTTAGGATGGACAATGATTTCACAAAGGTCTCTAAATAGAGTATTTGTTTCGAAGTAATTGTCGCCTAAATAGTTGCTTCCAAGACTCACGAAAATTTGGCTAGGTGGGGTCAGAGTGCCTCTGGAAGACCAAACAAAGCACAAGGATTAGACTACAAACTATTCAAATTCCAGACTAGTTAGTTCCATCAGATATTTTAAATGCTCGTGATTAAAGTAACCTAATCACAAGCATGTTTTGCAATGTTGAAAAATTAAAATAGTGATTATGTAAACAAATGTTTCCAAAAGTACAATTTTCAACTGTTTTCTACAAGTAGTAATCTTTTAACTTACAGAGTTTTGTTGACGTACACGCAATGGGCAGAGGTAATAACCCATTTTTTGGAGATTAATGAGCCATGACAAAATAGAGAAACAAATAGTGGGTAATGTAGATTCTTTGATTTATTGTGGATACCAACCTGTGAAGGAATCATCGAGATATCATGATCCTACTAATCGAATTGCACCGTTTTATAAATTATCAAATAATACTTACGATCCATGGATATTTATTTGCTGCAGTGGTTTCACCTCCTGCTACCTTAGCTTCAGCTATATTTAAGTCATTTGCATAACCACATTCTAAAATACATGTATAAATAACGTTTTCCATTCAATAATGCTTTTGAAAATTGCCTCAATTATATTTGCAATATTGTTATGTAAAATGTTATGCATGGGAAATATATTATTCTGGAAGCACGTTTTGTTCAACAATTTCTTAATGCATCGTGTTACAATGTCACATTAATATATACAGTATGATCATATTTAAAATTATTACATATTTATAACAAATTTATTTCAATATATCTTATCTCCATAAATGAAGAATTTTATACACAATTAATTTTCGGAATATCCTACCATTTTCAAGTATTTTCCTTGCGTTTTGGAATTCTGGAGTTGCAATACTTCGTGTGCACCAACAATAAGGATCCTCATCACCAAACACTTGATAGAGATGGATAGGATATATTGCGCAGTATTTAGTACCAATTTCAGATGTGCAAGCATACTGGTAACTCTTTTGTCCAACTTGAACGGATCTCCCATCATGAAACCAATTGCAATCTATTATTTGGTCTTCCCCACAGACCACATCCATCAATTCTCCAAAAATAAGTGTATTGTTAGATTCCTCTGAGTCAATACCTATGCATGTATACAATAACATGACGAAATATGACATACCGAAGAAGCAGTACTTTTTAAACGTTAGCATTTAGTAAATAGAAAAAAATGATGCATTTCCTACCTTTCAACGAGCATAACGTTGAAAATAATCCTACAAGGAACCTAACTTCCATCACTATAAATTCAGCAAATTAAATTAAACTGCATATAGCAAGTAGGTAACTTGCCAAGATTATCTATCCCTTTGTCCATTAAAAATGGGTAGGAGTAAAACAGTTACTAAACTCTAACAGGATATTGCAAATTTTAACAGGATCTAGCAAACTTACACCATTGACAACTCAAGACACGTGTGCTGTTTAAGCCGAGGAAAAAAACGTCAATTTAAAATAATAATCAATAACACAAAAATTATAACTTTGCAATTTGAATAGTTAGTTTTGAAAACGTTTTTAACAAAAACTTATTTGATTTTCTAAAATTTGCATTGCTTACATTAATGTATAAAAATCACCGATATCGGACTTATACCTGATAATTTTTGTAATCAAGATCGTCAAGATATCAGGAGTGCTGAGTATTAATTTACAATTAATATTAACTATCTTAACTAACGTTAATAGTGACGTGTCTTAAAATTCCAGAGTATCTATATCTTTAAAGTTTATATAAAATTCTTGATATGCTTAATTGGTATTAAGCTATTAAAACATCACATAAACAAGTGAGAAAAATTGAAGTGACGCATTGATCAAGTATTGGTATTATTACATCATTGAACAGATATAATTGCTTGTCTTTTCCAATTAATAATGAGCATTTATTTCCTTGCTTGTCATTGGTGCAAATGAAAATATTGACTATAGCTTAATCTTCTAAAATTGAGCTTCCCTAAATAGCCCCTTTAAAGATGATTTAGCATTGAACAACTTTATTTTGTATAGCTCATGTACAAATATAATATTCTAAAATGTTACTCGTTTCAAAGATAGTAAGTTCAGCGATGGGTTCCTGGTGTTATTTTGGCATTATCATTTTGATGAATTTGATTTATGGTAGGTGAAATCTTAAGTGTTGTGATAACTTTTAGATGTTTAAACATTTTTATATTTGTCATGAATTGAATCATGAATGAATGGCAATGAAATGCTAAATGATACATGTATTGATGTATACATGTATTTCCAATTGCAATTAAAACCTACTAATTTTATTTTAGAAAATAAATGCGAACGTCTCACTATAACCTCAGTCCCAAAAGACACTACGCTTTTTTACTATCAAAAATCGCTCCTTGTCTGTATTTTCAACAACGAAGTGAACTGCACATGGAAAAAAGATGGTGTCAGAGTTACCATGGATAACTACACAAGTTATGTTTTCTCACAAAATGGAATCAATACACGATTTTGTTCGCTGAATCTCTACACCGTATCCGATTACCATGATGGTACATGGTCCTGTGAAAATGAAATCAACGAACTCTATGCCAAGTCCGTAATTGCTAAGGCAAAGGTATCAGTCCAGGGTAAGTCCATAGTTTTAACTTAAATTTCCATTCAATACAATTTTTAATTTAATTCAACATATTTTAAGATTCTTGAGGTTTAATAAAGATTTTAAGGAAAAGATTGCATGGTAAAGCTAATTTTTCCTGCATTATTTTCAGAATGCGGTACCATTAATGGTGATATAATGGTGGAAGAAAAAATTGCTGGAGGAAAGAAAACCACAATTGACAAGTATCCTTGGATCGTAAGATTTGATTTTCCTAATGCCTTTTTTAACTTCACTAAATAAAAAAGACAAATTCACTGTCTATAACATACGACTGGATATGTTTCATAGGTTAATATTCACAATAAGTCAAAAAGCTGGTATTATCCAATGTACGCAACGCAAATATGTGGTGGCAGTTTAATTTCTAAGAAGTGGATAATGACTACGGCATCATGTGCTTATTCAGACCAAAAATTGTACGTAAACCAATTATAAGTTATATCCCGCATTATAAAATCAATGAGGTAAAATTAAAACATTACCATTACTCCAAATCTATATATAAATGAAATGTAACCTATATATTTCAGAGGAATTTTGATTCCACCAAAGGAAATGTTGGTAATACTTGGTCGTAGCCATTTATTAACCCACTTCATTAACATCAAAACACCATGGCGAAATGTATGTGATGTAATTGTGCATCCCCAATATGACAACACGTACTCCAGTCATGATATAAGTTTGATGAAATTGACTTCAGCGATAGAATTTTCTGAATATGTTAGTCCAATTTGCCTCCCTCCACCTGATATTAACTACAATGAACCAGGGATAGAGGGTACCATTGCTGGATTTGGAAAAACTGAAGGTATAGGTTATTTTTCATACCATTTTGTATTCACATGCATGTAAGAAGTTATTCTTGTCAAATGCCTATTTTGGTTTTTTCAACTGCAATAATCTTAAATTTTAGACGCTATTAGGAGCCCATATCTACTGGAGATAACAGTTCCTGTCATTACTTTAGAAGACTGCTGGCGAGTGTGGAATATTAGAAATGTATATGTAAATGAAAGAATAATATGTGCTGGTCAGCTAGAAGGGATGCAACTGCCATGTAACG
>JAQGCC010001385.1:0-24178 GCA_034698905.1 Xestoiulus laeticollis | reverse complement strand
TCATATATTTTTAATATATAGAATATATTTTTAATATATAGAAAATTGTATATTGTAGCATACCTTTATTCCAGTTTGTTTTCACTCACAATACTGTGCAGTAATCCAGTATGATGCAGATAGATAACAACAACACAGAATCGCAATTGCTCGCCAGCCGCGGGGTGGCGTTTCTTTCAGCTTGGGTGTGGCTTGGGGGGGGTTGGGATCTGTAAAAACCGAGAGTGCACATACTGGTTTACCTCTTATACTGTGCTGTGGGCAGGAGAAAGCTGTTTTCTCCTGATCTGATGGATGCATAGCCACTTGCCAATATCCGGACATGAGGTCTAAGGTAGCAAAAAACTTGCTACCTTGTAGCACATCCAAAGCATCGTCGATACGTGGCAGTGGCTAAGCATCCATCCTTGTTTGCTGATCTAGGAGATGATAATAAAAACAAAAACGATATGTTCCATCCTGTTTGCGAACAATAACGACGGGGCTCGAGTACGGACTCTTTCTTGGTACACAGATTCCTCTCGCGCACATATCCTTTAGCTTATCGGAAATAACTTTTCTCATCAGCGCGGACGCCCGCCGGGATAATTCTGAAGGATCCAAGGCAAAAAGACGTCGATATTGTAACAAAAAATCACGAAGTTTGACGTGTTGTTCCGGTGTTAAATAATTTCCAAGGTTAAGAAAGGAAAGGAGATCGTCGTCCTTGTCAGAATAATGATTAGGAATAGTATTTTCAACAGCCTCTACTGTAACATCATGCAAGGATCCCGCCATAGCGATGATACGTCCTGAACGCAGAAAAATTGGTTCAGCAGTAAAGTTGGCAACTTCCAGGTGGCAGCACTTTTTACCCGTATTCAAGAAAATGCCATGAGCGGGACGAAAATCCCAATTTTCTGGATTATGGGGAAAAACTCCACAATACTCGGCAATAGGCGCTACTTTGGGGATCATACAAATTATTCTAGATATTGTCCAAGGAGGTAACGACGTAGGCATAGCCAAAGTTAGAGAAAAAATACATCCAATTGTTGTAGCTGATGAAGATAATAACGTCAAAGGTGGCTTTTCCAAAGGCACTGCAGAAGTTTCCAAAGGACGTAAATTAGCCTGTGTGAAAGTAGTTATAACCTCAGGTGAATCACGGAAAAATAAATGCTCTTCTTGAGGCGCAATATTTAAACCGGTATATTTAACAAAGTCCAAACCAAGTAAGAGAAGAGGGCAGGAACGTTGTAAACGCGTAAAGTGAATCTCACAGTACGGCCCAAAATGGTAATTGAAACGTCAACTATGCCCAATGACATCAAGGGACCACCGCCCACATGAAACATCTCTTTCTCCGTTGCAGGGTCGGGCAATATTGAGAGCTGAAAATAAGCGACGAGATAACTCGTAATGGTAGAACGGTAAACACCAGTGGCCAAGATAGCTTGGGCAAGATTACCTTGTACGTAAGTCCAAACATGGACTAAATTTGTTCCGCCTGCGCCTGGATATTCTTGGATGGTATTAATTCGTGAAGGGGGACATGGCCGTTGAAGATGTAATAAAACTGGACATGTACGACGCACGTGACCAAGCTGACCACAGCCATAACATCGTTGTGGCTGTGAGGCAGATGAATTAGGACAAGTCTGGTAAGCATCCGAAGGAAAGTAAGTTTGACGACTTTGGTACTGTTGCCGCCAGGCAGTAGTAAACCGAGGGCATTGGACTGTTTGTGTCGACGTATACCGATAAGGACAAGTTTGTGGACTCATTGATGATGGAATCGATTCTGTTGGTCTTGTTGATGGAGTAGAAGGAGGAGACATGTAATACTGTGGAACATAACGACGTTCAAACGACTCTTCAATTAGCATTAGTTTAGTCTTAAGATCCTCCATTGACCTGGGTTGATGGGCGGACAAGGCTGTACGAATATGATCAAGTAGACATTTTTGTACATGCTGGATACGATCGACTTCGGACATTTTAGGGTTCACCTGGTGACACAATAATTGAACGGCAATAATATATTGTTGTACTCTTTCCTCCGGTCCTTGTAATCGATATTTTAACAAGCGTTTTCGTGCGCTAACAGCACAAATATCATGAAAGAATTTCAAAAAAACTCGTCGCAAATCTGTCCAACGTAATATTTTTAGACGAGGTTCATTGGCGCGGTACCGATCCAGTGCAGAATCCGTAAGCTGTGATCGGAATTGTGAAGGCCACTCTGATATAAAAAAAACCTTCTGACGTAGCCATATTTTTAAACTCCGTGACAAATTGGAAGGCATCATTGAGTCCATCGAAAGTCGGTAAGCGCCGTGTACGCCTTATAGGTACAATTTGCGTCGTAAAAACCGATTGAGGCTGGTTATTGTCCGTGGACTGGTTGACAGGTAATGTGGCCATTAAATCCGCAATGTATGCGTGTAACCTCGTCTAATGGACCTTGCAATGAGCGAACTAACGCCGCACATTGACCAGTCACTGCAGGTGCACGAGATATTCCAAGGTTTATAACACAATCTGCATAGTCAAAATCATCATCGGATTCGGAGTTACATTTGTTATACTGTGGTTCGAAGGAAACCAATTTTGAAATGGCACAGATTGGTGAATGATGGGGTGGTAATGGTTTCAAAACCGATTTTGAGAACGACGCTTCTGATGTTAGTCCTCCTGTAGTACCGGGGGGTGTTCTTGGTGTCAAGGCACTTTTAGCAAACGACGAGGTTTGGGGGTCGACAGCACCTCCACCATGTGAAGGATCGCTCGAGGTCCTTCCCCGCCCACGCGTGTTCGCGGCCGGGCTGCCTTTGGTATAAGGCATAATAGTCACTTATTGGCAGGCAATAAAAATTGCAAAATAAGTTCTTTTATTCAGAAAAAGTTCGACGCTTAACAAAAGGCCAGGGCCTCCGCGTACACAACGTGATAATTTGAAGGTCAGGGGCAACAGGCTCGACTGGGTCTCAAAATATCACTAATTACTTTGCTTTAAGTAAAAACAAAAAAAATAACCGACTAGCTTCATCCGCACGATTTAGTAGATTGCGATTTCAACCGTAGGCACTTCCTAGAGCATAGGGTGGGGGCCCTAACGTCGGCTCACCCTTTGTATAATGTCCTTGTTAACAGAATAAACTGTGGTAGGTCCCCGGCAGAGCTTCCGCACTCGAACTGACCCCGGGGATGAAAAGGAAATGCTTTTTATCATATTTTAAGGAATGTGAGAAGGTCACACATTCCGCACTAGGAACGTCCAAGGGCGACCCCAGATCGGTACGGTGACCTTCCACCCTAGTATCACGCAATAAACTCCAGTCGACCCTGACAATGTTTAATGCAATTGGAGTGAAATTTTAAGAAATAAAAGACAATAATCTCAGTTAATCGGTGGTAAGGCCTCTATACATTTGAAAGTTTTCTTACGTGACGTTGCCTAATTTTCGCTACACTGCCTATAGCTTTTCTTCAGCTTTTTCCTTAATTTTCCTTACGCCGTGTCAAAGTCGTCTGCTAGTTACGAATTAAGGCAACGTAAGAAAAAAGAAACTGTTTCTATTCTCTTACGTTGCCTTAACTTTCCTTACGCCGTTTTTTTGACGTCACTAGCAGACGACTTTGACACGGCATAAGGAAAATTAAGGAAAAAAGCTTGAAAAGCTATAGGCAGTGTAGCGAAAATTAGGCAGCGTAACGTAAGAAAACTTTTAAATGTGTAGGGACCTTTACCTTTCAGCTGGCAATGTATGTATTGAACGGCCATTGTACGATATGACTTCAGGATTGCTATCCATGGTGGCAAGAATTAAAATCTAAATTAAATTAAATATTGCATTTTTCGAAGTTTTCTTTAAAATAATTTTCTACAGCTTCTTGGGGCCATATTATCATAATATAACCTCAACATCAATCAAACATCAGCCATTTACCATAGACAAATTTTACTACATGTGATGTCAATAGTCATTGGCTGATGTTTGATTGATATTGAGGTTACAATAGTTTTCTTGTTATTTTTTACTTTTAATTTACTCAATTTCAATAAATATTTACATTATGTAAGGTCTGTAAAAGCAGTTCATAAGTACTTATTTTGATGAAAAGATCTTTTTTTACCACTTGTGACATGAAATTCGTTTTTTTGTTTCTAGTACCTGTAATTAAAGTTACATGACATGTAGTCAAAAAAAAAGTGTAGATAAAGTAATTTAAGAATACTGCTATTTATTGTACTAGATGACATTAAATACTTATTTATAAGTTAATGTTATAACACAAACTATTACAAACTGCATAATCATTAAGTATATGCTTTTTTCTATTAATTTGAAATAAGTAACATGTAAATTGGACAAAATTTGTTTTTGGCCATTAGGTATACTTATTCGTGGACAGACCCATATGCAACTGGTTGATAAAATTTTTCAAGTTGCAAAAAAATATTTTATATATGGATTAAATCCAAAGCAAAACCATATGGATAGCTGAATAAACATTCCATATATTTAATAATGAAGAGAAATGCGTGAAATTTATATCAATTTTTAACAAAACAAAAAATCGGAAAGTATCCATTTTTTAATCGGACAAGGTGATAAGGTAAAATGCACACTCTAATAAGAGTGTCTTGTGGGCTATGCATGAAAAATTTCATGATTCCTTCAATGAGATGAATGAGGTCTAAACACTGTCAAGAAAAAAATCCTCAGGCCATACACTGACTTCACCATACTTGCCAGTGTTCTGGCAATAATCTGGATTTAAGTATTTTCCCTGTGGTCTGCACACATGACAAATTCTATCACTGCCAATAATGTTGAACTTGGATTTGTCAATAAACAACACTGATTTCCATTTGGTAACACTCCAGTTGATGTGCTATTTTCAAAATTCCAACCTTTACTTCAGATTCTTCCTGGAAATTATTGACTTTTTGCTGGACGTCCGGCTGTCCGGCTAATGGTCCGATCTGATACTGGAAGCTGTAATTGTTTTTAAATTTCAACTAAAGATGAAAATGGAAAATTTTCACTTGTCTAATAATCATTGAATCGTCTCTAGGTGTTGTTTTGCGAGGCCTTCCACCATGGTGAATAACATCCACTATTCCTGTATTTTTGAAACGCTTGAGCAATCTGCATACTGCGGATTTGTGTATGGCATATTTTACACAAATCTCCTTTTGACACATCCCAGCTTGATAATCAGCACTTATTTCGCCTCTCAAAACATGTCCCAGACAGTCACAGGCCATATGGCATTGATAAAAGACTGCCAATAAAATGTCCCTTATATTTAAAAATGTTTGTAATAAATTACCTTGGTTTTCTGTGAAACATGGTTAATATCGAAGTACTTTATATTATAATTATGACCTGTTAAAAAAACTGGCAATTATTCAATGTAATCTAAGATTAATGTACAGTTGCATTTGTTTTGTCTGATTAAAAAATGGATAGGGAGAGTGGAGCACATTTGAACATTAAAATTATTGTAGAAAGTTTTTCTTTAAAATGAATTCCAAATGTGTATGTGGCAGCACCAAACTACATATTGGGATGTAATTTCAAGTTGGTGGAAGGCCTGCAAACAAAGTTATGCTTGAGTTCATGTTTTTTGACAGGCAAAGTAATTTTTCAATATGAAGTTCGCAAGATTTTACAGGGGTCTATTTCTAACAAGGATTGGTTACAATGATACCTATATGTAGTTTTTCACATGACTTATTTTATGGATGGGTCAGCATTTAAGATATTACACTTCCACAAGGTCATTTAAAGCAATTAGCCTCGTGATGCAATGTGGGGCACTTTAAAACAACATGACTGGGGCACATTTGAATGGGCCAATTGCCTATCTATATTTGTTTTAATTTAGTTTTGAATAAATTAAATATTCAACTAGTTTAAATATGTTCAAATGTTCATATGTATATGTATTGATCGTGGTGGCCTCTTTTTTTCGGACTTTTTTAATACCAGTTTTACGGTACAAAGCCAAAAAGCTTTGGTCTCAAGCTAGACAAATACAAAGTACGTTAAAATAGTTTAATTTGTGCTCAATACACATGTTTTAATTAACAATGAGTTAAAATATGTTAATGTATTTATTTGTCTCTTTTTAATTAAAATTAGTGGAACTGTTCAAATGTGCCCCGTCATGGGGCACATTAAAACACTTTTTAAAAAAATTTCAAATGATTTAAAACACTGTAACAATTAAATTAGGATTCTTGCAAAAAATTGGGAATAGAGATAAACACATAAACTAACTAACTATACTGTTGGAAATTTAAAAAAAATAATTAAACAGCTGAAAAAAAAATATTTTCAAAAAGTGTTCAAATGTGCCCCACTCTCCCCTACTTGCTGATTTTTTTTGTTTTGTCAGAAATTTATATAAATTTCACGCATTTCTCTTCATTAGGCCCATGACCCACGAGCCCATGTGTTTACAATAAACTATACTGTTGTGCATTTTTGGGCGCCTTACAGCGAAACTAGCACCATCACATAGTTTCAGACTATCATATGTAAAACTACCACGTTTTTGTAAGTGAGACGATCATTTACTTTCAATATCCTAAAGCATGCTTTACCTATAGCTAGGTGGCACGCAACAAACGATGGTGCCGTCACAGACACATGTGAGACTAAGAAATGCAGCCTGTTTGACTCAAAAAGGCATACTCGTAAAATTTGAGTCATAAAGTAATTAAAAAAGATGGCTGCTACAGACTCTGTAATGCTGATTGCCTAAGTCAGGGGTCGGAAACCTTTTAAGACGGAAGAGCCAAAAGTTATAATTTACAAAATTTCTGAGTTTTTATAGAGCCACTACAATTGTTTTTTCTATATTAAGAAATCGAACATTAAGACATCGAAAGAGCTGCATGTAGCTCACGAGCCGTAAGTTGCCGACCCCTGGCCTAAGTCAAACCAAAGCTGCCTGAGACTGAATACGGCATTCCCGTGACAAATGTAGGGTCATCCTTTCGCGTGCCCCCTAACATTAGGTAAATCATGCTTTAGGATATTGAAAGTAAGTGATTGTCTCACTTACAAAAACGTGGTAGTTTCACATATGATAGTCTGAAACTATGTAATGGTACTAGTTTCGCTGTAAGACGCACAAAAATGCTCAACAGTATAGCTTATTGTAAACACATGGGCCGTGGGTCGCTAGTTTCACCCCTGTACGAAAGGAACATGTGGAAACAATTAATGTGAAAAAGTGGAGAACAATAAGAGGAAGCAGAATGATGTAGTGTAGTCAAGAAATCCATTATCATCAAAAAAGGTGCATTGATTTTTATTGTTATAAAAAGATGCGAAGGTAAAAAATAGTGCATTTGTTCAGGTAAATAAAGTTGGAGATCACAATGCTGTTGACAGTCTTCTGATGTGTCATCTCGATGCTTCTTACTAGTGTGTCAGTGTTGAACATTGTGGGCATTCTGATCGACAAAAGTTTTGTGTTTCACATTGTCTGGCAGTTTATCGTGCATGTGGTAGACCACTTTGCGTACATACACATCCTTTAGGTCACTCAACCTGGCCACTGCCTTAAAGCCAGGTGTAACAATCTTGATGCCGTCCTGTCGTAACGCACATGACAGCTACGTAAAGTGTCCATGCGAAATTACTGGCGCATATAGTATGATGCTAACTTTGTTGAACGATTGCCCTTGACTTTTGTTGATGGTAATGCAGAAGGCTGGGCGGATTGGAAACTGTCTGCGGTAGAAACAGAGCGTTTTGTCTGTGCTGTTATATTTTAGCTTAATGAGTGGAATGAGCATATCATCATTATCATAGGTCGATCCGATGCGACCACAGCGCAACAGGCGATTGCCAACAATCTCTTTGACGACAAGTCTAGTTCCATTATACAGTCCGTTTGTCACATCAAAGTTGCGCAGCAGAATGATTACCGCTCCGAGTTTCAGTAAAAGTCGAGTGGGTGGCATGCCGTTAGGTGTCTTTTTGTATAGATGTTCGGGTTGTACACATGGATCATCCGGATGTGCATTCTCGTCAATAATATGAGTGTTTGTGCCAATCAGAATATGCTCCTCAGTCTTCAGCCTGCCCATTATTTTTTGGTTTAATAGCATAGTACGGTCGTTCTTGACTGTGAGAAGAGCAACACGAGAGAGTGCAACAGGGTCGGCAAGTGCTTGTTTATCATATATCCAGTCAACCACCTCATCTTCCGAGGTGGCACACATCTTTTCAGGCAAGTGGATGAACTCTTCATCTCCATGACCTGCATCAGTGTGTTGGCCAGTTGCGAGCCAGTGTGCAAACCGTTCTTGGCCTTTGTCGGCCCGCATGTTTATAAGCAGTGTGACTGGAAGTGTTGCCAAAAGTTGCTGTAAAGGTGCGTGAACTGCATGTTTTGCTGTTCACTTATGTTTGGCATAACTGGAAGCAGTTGCTTCCAGTCTGCTCAGCATAACTGCAACTTCACCAAAAGGCTTGTGGAGGTTCTCTAGCAGAGCCACGTCCTGGTGTACTTTGTAGATGCATTCAAGCAAAAATGATGCCATCCAAGTTGCGAAGGTTTAATCCGTCATCCTTGTGCGCTTGGGCATTTGCAGTGCTGTCTTCATGTAATTCGAGTGGAAGCTTGAATGCTGTGTGCGCAGTACGCTCGCCAATCAGCAGCTGGGCTGCAATTCCGGTCGAGGCAACGGCCAGAACATTTTTGGCACGTGCAATGCAGGAGTTTAGTATGGCATTGAAGGGGAATCTTTTGCCTGTGTCACCTGCTGCCTGCAGGAAAAACCACCGTCCTGTCACTCTTTGGCTTGTTTAAGACATCGAGAAAAGTGTCTGTGACTTTTCTCTGATCGTCGTTCATGAGAGCGTAAAGCATGTTCGAAATCAGTCTGTGCCGAAATTGCTGCCTCGGCACGGTCCTCTGCCTCAAATTGGCAAGGTGGTAGTCGGCCAATTTTTTTCCGGCTTGGTCAAGGATTGCCTGTATGTGGGCAAGTGCCTTTGCCTCCATGTATTGAGCGGTCTGTTGCACATCTTTGCCAATGAGGTGCTCTTTGAATTCATTCCAGAATTGGGAAATGTCGATGTTGGATGCATGCATAATAATGATTGCAAAGGTGTGCTGTGCAGCAACCGGAACTGAAAACGCACCGCTTCTCGCATAGTCTCTGCCCATTCAGTCTCATCTGCCAGTAGACAAAGTGCACGTGCCGCTTGGACATTGGTGTTGTAGATGGTGTCTTTAACTGTGCGCAGTGCTTCAAAGCTTGTGACACTCGAGCGTTCGAGCAAGAGCATTCGAATCGCGTACAATTCACTGCGGCGAGCATCGACATAATGGATGTGCGTGATCAAGCCACGTGTGCATTTGCGCAGTTTTCACTGGAATGTGCGCTTGTCCCAGGTGTAGTGCAGTAGTATCTCTGGATAGCACACTGTTAGCACTTTCCCACCATTTCGACAGAGGGAGAAGTAGGCAGTAAGCTGAGATGTGTTCTTTCGACACTTCGCACGTGAAAGTGCCTTTTCTTCATCCTGGTCCAAGACCGCAATCCATTCTTGGCCTTCTTCGTGGCATTTCAATTCGATGCATGTATGCGACATGCCAAACTGAGGAAAAATGAAGATTAGGTCGGCAGCTTTGCATGAGTCATGTAGCGCATCTCGTCATAATCGGCAGTTTCGTTAACTACAATTTCTTTGCCAGTTTTCTAGGCTATCTCGTACTTGGTTTCACGCATTTTCAGCAATGCTTGGTCGTTGCCTTTGTGAATGTACTTGTAAATGTACCGCATGCTTGCTTCTGGGCTGTTGATGTATTCAACATTCACATGAAACTGCACCAATACCGACTGTGCAGGGTTGTGCGGGACAACGTGTTGGTTTGTGGCATGGTAATTTTTGCCTTTAAAGAAGTGTTTGCACCCATTGTCCTGCCGTCGGGGTTCTCCATACCCCTCTCCGACGAGTCTGGAATGTGCACAAAAGTCTTTAGGGTACCACTTCGCACATTTGCCCTTTGGTTTCAGCTTTCCTTTGTGGCAAGCAAACAGAATGCTGCCAGATGAATCCGGACGAACCTCCTACCGAAGCCCCTTAAGCAGTTGTTCCCACTGCGAGTGCTCCCACGAGTCAGGTTAAAACTCGTGACCCCCGACTGTAAAACCCACGACTTGACGACGTGAGGTTAAACAACGACTGACGGGGTCTCGTGCTGATGTTTACTATCATTACAGTAGTCAACGTTTTAGATCAGAAAATGAAATCAGCACGTTCTGCCGGACCAACGGAGTTGCTTATGACTACGACTTCGACTTCTCCCCACGAAACAAATTTCAGGGGGAGTTCGAGATTGTCATGACAGACGAGATCGAGAAACCGGAAAAGGAATCCGAAGCTTTTGACAAGCGGGTTCCCGGGACCTCGAAAAAAAGCAAGGCTGAGGTAAATGTTTTGGATTCTGATATAATAACATTTAATGACACAATATCGTCCCCAGATGCCGATAAATGGCTTAATGTGATGGATGATGAGTTGCAAGTACTCAAATCGCGTCCTTACCGCCTCAGCCGGGCCAAAAGGTCTTGGACTGTAGGTGGGTGTTTACCCGTAAGCAGGACTCAAAGGGTATCATTGTCCGACACAGGGCCCGTCTTGTTGCTAAAGGGTTTCAGCAACGGTGGGGGATAGACTTCACGGACGTGTATATAATCCCATGATAAATTTTGCGCTCGTCCGGGTGGCCTTCCTTCTCCTTGCTGTGTTTGGGGGGTTGGTTACATTGCTACCTCGACGTCAAGTGTGCTTTTCTCTATGGCACACTTGATAAACCTACCCTGATAGAACCGCCACAGGGAGCAACTCGAACCGACGGATGTGTCTGGCGGTTGACTAAGTCACAGATGCAACGTCAACAGTTCATTCCATTCGACGGAGTTGAATGCGTATATCGGCTACGGTGGGATGCTCTGGTCCTAGTGTATGTGGACAACTTGTTGGTCCTGAGGAAGGGTAAGGACGCGATTGTTGACGTCATCGACCGACTGTCCCTCGTCTATGATCTAAAAGATCTGGGCCCGGTGACGACTTTCCTAAGGATATGATTCTGGCAGGGAAAAAAAAGGACATCGTGATGGACCAGGAGCCGTATATCAACGCACTCAGTATAAAGCTTGACATAATCCCAACGCGACGAGTTAAGGAGCCTATTCGTGTGGGAACGGTCGTACCTTCGTGATAGAGCGTCATGAAAGCTCGGGTGTCACACTGCGGGGGAGTTTGTTGTACTTGAGCACTGGCAGTGTGGCTTGTGAGGTGGGTGGTCCTTATAAAAATGTTTATTTACGTTATCACCTGGAGCCTGTTCCTTTGTTGGTGAGGTCCTAAAGAAAAAAATTTTAACAGTGAAAAATTTAATGCAAAAAAAGATATTTATTGTATATTAAATGCTAAACCCCCCATATGCGGGACTTACATTTTTCGGGTTATTGACTGGTCCACCTAGGTGGCGCTATTGTTTGTTGTTATGTTTACCTGGGTGGCCATCTTGTTTTGTATGAGCACACTTTTTCTTGGGCGTTGCCCTGATCGCATGGCTGTTGTTTTTCATTTGAAGTCTTGTTTCTGCACAAAGAAGAAATGGTGATCAATAAGGAATTTTCATGTCTCTGGTGTTAATTAACATTACAAAATAGCAAATCTCGCATGTGCCGTGCAGATGATGGTTTGTAACCATTTCATAGTATTTTTTAAGTCTTGCGAAATCTGGATCACCTACCTGTGGTTTTTTTGGCAGCTCTGCACACACCCAGTCGTTTAGTTCGTCGGGGACTGTGATCTTGCTATCTGTTGCCAGAATCAAGTGCATGTGAGGCATACCTTTTTTTTGATATTCTTTCGACCAAGCATAGCTAAGCACTTTGCCCATAATTCTTTGCTTGATTGCTTTAAGCAGTAGCATCATCTTTTGGTTGAAAACACGACAGTTGATTGGCGATATGTTGTACGCTGATTGTCCGCTCTGGTAGGTCGGCTGACTACACCAAACAGTGCCGCGCAATTGTAGAACAGATGCGCTTTGTGTCTGGTCGAGTTGGATATCGTTCCGGGCAGACTGGTATGTTTGCCCACTTCAAAATTCTTGGCGGTAAATTTCTGCTGGATGTACTCGGCTACTTCAAGTCGCATTGCAACACGCATCTTTTCAACATGTTTTCGAATGAAGTTGAGACGGTCGCCTTCACAGCCGAGCATTTCGTCTATCATGAACTGTTGTCCAAGTTTGCCTGTGTCAAACAAAGTGATGGTAACGTGGACCGCGGTGGAACGGGTGAAAACGGATGACGTCTAGTCGTGAAGCTAATTTGCGGTGTGCCATTTGATCATCGTCCTGGTCGCTTTCTATGATTTCGTCGACTTTATTTTTTTTTATCGTTGGCATTCTGTTCTAAATCTTCGACTGCCAGGTCGCGTTTGCGCTTGCGGACATTTTTTTTGGATGCCAGGCGGATACCTTTATGAAAGAGTCGACGTGCTGTGGATAGCACATTGGCTTAATGTCAGGATTAATAGTTGGTATTGACGTTGATCTTTTGAGTCTTCATTACCTGGCATTCGGTAGTACTCTGAGATCCACTGGTCATTGAAATTGATCAGTTGATCCTCTCGGTAGCTCGCTGCTAGACAATCGACCACTGGCGCATTAAGTCGACCTTCATGTGTAGTCTTGTCAACAATCTTTTTGGCCTCTTTCGACCTAGACGAAAAGATTGTCATGCGCAATTTAGGCACTTTTTTGCTATCTTGTAAGCCATAAGGTAGCTTTGCACAAGTTCATGGTTGTCTCGCAGCATTTAGTCTAATTCACTGAGCAGTTGATGGTCGAGGTTCTGTCCGAACTGATTTTGGCAGTCATCCGCTCGTTCTTTGTTGGCTCGGGTAACATCATAAAAAAAGTGTTGGCCAAATGCATGTTTTCCTTCAGCATGAGGGAAAAGATGGGATTGGCGATGTACCATGCGTCCTTGTACTACCACTACAGGTGCTCGGCGTGAAAAAGTGGTCGAGGCAAGAGTCAAGTAGTTGTTTTAGCGAGACTTTGTAAGATAGTCCTTCCATTTTTCATGAATGTGTAGATAGATGCTTGCAAGCGGTTCTGGGTATGTGCTTACATCCACTTGGTCAAGTTTGATTTTGCCATTTCGGCAACATATCGACGAATTTTCCCTTTTGAACAGTTTTGCTTGGCAGTGAGGGCAGATTTTTTCTCTGAGCCATCCAAGATGAAACGAATCTGGCAAACGTTTATCGACGAATTTTCCCTTTGGAACAGTTTTTCTTGGCAGTGAGGGCAGATTTTTTCTCTGAGCCATCCAAGATGAAACGAATCTGGCAAACGTTTACCGATCTGAGCAGCTCGGAAGAGTGGACCTTGCTTCGTCTGTCGTTTATTACTGATTTTGCGGAGGGAGCGCGGGAGTAATCCCCGCGCTCCCTCCGTTGGGCATACAATGTCCTCCAACGGTACCTCCGTGGGTGCGGCTGATGGTAACATCAATTAACTTAGATTAATTAGGGGAATTTGTTCGGTAGCGTTTTTAAGTTTCCTTCGCTTCTTGGAAACGCTAGGGTTCCTTATTCCACTTTTTTCCAGGAGGTACTTCTAGCGTACGCGGTGAGGTCCTCCCTTACCCGTGCTTCAATATTCAGCCAGATTGGCATTAATTACGGTTTATTGATTCAACACTTACAAACTTCATTTCACTATTTCCATATACATGTACATAACTAATCATCTTAAAACAAACCGTACAATAGGGTAACAGAGCCTAACCTTAGAACAGATCGTTTTTCACCACTAACGGTGAGTCCTTGTAGGCCACTCTTACCGTTGAAATCTGCTGTAACACTTACTACACAAGGCCTAACTAAAGGGGAACATAGTCCCTATTCTAATACGTGGAAAAACATAGTCTACTCTTCTAACTTATTATGTAAGTCTATGATTCAAATGAATTCATCTTACCAGAGGTGAAGTAGTCCAACGTTAAGTAATTTGCAGTGTGTCAAGACCAAGAACTCCGGTACTTATCCTTCCTCCGACTGATTTCTGTTAAGATTTAGGTCGGCTTTTATACTAAATTCCAGGTTCATTTATTTCCATAAGATCATCTCCATATATTTGCATATTTCTCTTATTTTATGACTTTCACTTCCTTATGGCATCATTTTCATATGTGGCTGGTCTCTCCTCTTTGAATCGAGGGCTTTTCATTGTCATAGTGCATTAGGGTACCTATTTGGTCCCAGCAGATCTCAGGCGTCCGCCTGAAAGTCTAGTGTCCGTACGCCTTTGGGTTTTGGAGTTATGAATGAAACTTGGGGGTTCCATCCAGGGACTAGACCATTCCCTGACCTACTTTTGGACATAAGATAGTCTTAGGGTCTCACTCTTGGGGTCCATTCTGGTTATTTGTGTCTTGTGCCATTTTGATCACTAATCTCGATCAGATAGTCAGATAGTTTTTCTAATTGGTGGTTAATGATGCTGGTGGATTGGTAGACCGGGACCGCACCCCTGTTCACGTGGTTAACAAAAATGTGTCCACTAAACTTTTGGTCATCATGTTGACAAATTGCACCTGTCAGGAAAACCTCTGCCTCTCATCCCCAAATTCACGAAGTCATATCTTTGGGCCCTCTTCTGGAGGTTCCTAGATCGCGCTTCGAAGCGCACCTTAAAGGTGCACTCTTTTTACCATAGCTGTGCTCCGTGAGTGTTTGTTGTGATTGTTCCATTCACGGATGAAGGGTGGATGCGGTTCGCCATGTTACTATTTTCCTACATGGAGTCCCAGTGGGCTGGATTATGTGTGGCGTCCAAAGAGGAGAACCTGCGGGCATTCTTTCACACGCTGGCTTCCATCGCTAGTATGTGGGTAAACTCAACCCACACAATCTTCCAGCCTTACGGATGGAACTGGCTCCCCACTGCACCCCTGTCGATGCAGACAACCTTTGCTCCAGGTCCGATAAGTCCCAGTATGGAACCGCCTTCACCTTCATCAGGCTTGGGTGCTGCTAGGAGTGCACCTTTGAACAGAGATTCCTCCCTGACTCCTTGTGTCAGACGACGGGTGCCGATGCGGCAAGATTTTCACTAACCCTGTAACTAAAAGATTCTCCTTGTTCCCCCTTGCCACCCTTAGGGGAAGAAGCGGAGAACTGGCCGAAATTCCAGATGGAGCTGGACATTCTCTGTTCGACGGAGGAATTCTTGGCATTCCTCCCTTCACCGACAGAGGGGCTGGGGGCAAACTAATTCGGGGTTGCACCCTTCCGGACTGACATTAAGACGACCCTCCTTTTTTCGTCAACGGTTTATTCTATTTAACTTCGGAACACTGACCTACTTGGGAGACCAAAAGTACAGTAAGTTTTTCCCTTTTTCCTTTATTGCTTTTGGCTTATGTTGTTGACCCTGTTTTACTGGCAGCAACATTACTTTGGAAGCGTCGGCGGTGTTGCGCATTGTTTTTTGTCTGAATGAGTCTTTTCCTCTTTCGAGTCGTGATCTGTGCTTTCGGTGCTACTGTGAGTCAGTAATACGAATGACTGTTTTTTGTTCTTCTGAGAGACGTGACCGTTGCTCTCGGTGTTGTTGAGAGTTTTGAAGTTTTCTGTCGTCAACAACGTCTCCTGCTTCTGGCATTTCAAATAGCTGATTCTGGTCGAAAACTGGGATGTTGGTGGACAAACAGTGGACGATGTGGCAGAAATAAGCAGTGATCTGGTCTTTGTGCACATACTGGACATCGATGCCTTGCTTGGCTGCTGTAATTGTGACTTTTGCAGTAATGCCATACACTTGTTGGGCAATTGACTGTAGGAAAGTACGCAATGGTTTTGAAATTGAAAGTTTCCATGGTGCATAGATCCGCACTTTGCATATTTTTGGAAAAGTGACGCCAACAAATTCAATTCAATTCAATTTTCAATTACCGCTACAATAGATCACCCTCATAACCTGATCACCCTCATAATTTTCTTTTTTGACTGGTATTGTGCATGTTGAGTGTCATGTTAGAGGTGTAGTTGGAGTAGTAATCATGTCATGTGTAGCACCAGCAATGTTTTTTTTTCTGGCAAAAGCATCTTTGGCACTTCAAAGATGTCGTCAGACCGACCTACTGAAGAGTTGTCGATTGGCACTCCAGCAACAAAGGCTGAAGCTATAACCTCACGTTCTGTGATAAGCCGTTGGTGATTATGCGCGGCCTCGACCTCGACAATCTCGTTCCAGTACTTAATGGGACACTGCACCGGGTCAAAATTGTGGCTGTCATGTTGACGTTCGATTGCGCAGTCAGACAGAAGTGGTATTGTATGGCCGAGTGCGACATGCATCCACTCATCGATAGCAGTTCTGTAGTAGCCTTGTGGCTGTCCTCCAACAGAAAGACTGTCAAAATAGTTACATGATCATTGCCCTCTTCGTGTGTGACCAATGTCCAATGATTGTGGTTGTAAAAAACAAGCAAGATGAAAATCCTGTTAGAGTTGTTCTGCAGGGCTTCGTCCAGGTGTGGGCGTACATCTTGCAGGAAACTCGTAAGTCCCATGCACAAACGTTGGCAGGGCCTGGCAGAATGGTTCCAAGAACACCAAGAGTTATTGTAGCCTTGCGGCCCGATGCCCAATGATCTTGTGTGTGTATTGACATAAGATTTTGTGGTAGTGTTGCCAAAATCAAAGGAGCGGTAATACAAACATTGCGGCCTTGTGCAATGAATTTGAGCATTGTCGAAATTGTGTCATCTGAGAGCTAATCCGAGAATTTGTGTGTCCACGGCGATTTATGTGCGTCCAGCAGAGCAACTGGGTTGAAGGCTAGTAATGCATGAGAATTCTCGAATCGGCGCACAGCAACGTGAAATTCGCTGTCGAAGTCCTTCAGGAAAAAAACCATTTCACTGAAGGTCAGATTCTGTCAAATCATTGAACATAGCTTGATCACAGAGATATTAGAGGTGGTCCTCGTATCTTGTAATAGAATATGAAAGATTAGCCAGAAATTTGGGACTCAAGGGAGTTAAGCCTTAGATTTTTATTAAAAGTCAAATAGATTGAAACTAAAATCCTTCTCTAGGAATTATAGGATAGCCTACTATAAGTATAACAACCTAATGTAACTATCTGAAACTAAAATTCTATTCTAAATCCTACTCAAATCCTACTCTAGGAATTATAGGATAGCCTACTAAAGTATACCAACCCAATGTAACTATCTGAAACTAAAATCCTACTTAAAGCCTAGTCTAGGAATTATTGGATAGTCTACTATAAGTATAACCCAATCTAACTATCTGAAACTAAAATCCTACTGAAAATCCTACTTAAGCCTTCTCTAGGAATTTTTGGATTGCCTATTATAAGTTTAACAGCCCAATCTAACTATCTGTAACTAGAATCCTCGTTTTGCACCTGAGCGTGTCGCGAAGTCAGTTTAGCCAATGAAAACATTGTGTTGCGTGCCATATTTCATAAAACAGGTTTAAATCCTATAAGAAGAGTGTTAATGTTGGTTATAAATAGGATTTAGATCCGTGTTAAGAAGAAGTTTGAAGCAATGTTCATTGTATTTTATACTCAATTTTTGGGGCACCCTACATAATTTCAATTTGCACCTGTGCGTGTATAATTGTACTGCTAAATGGCGCGGCTATAGAAGTGACGTAGAGGGCAGATTCTCGGACAGACAGACAAAGATTACTGCCGTTAGTATATTAGGATATGAAATGTTTATCCAGCTATCCATATGGTTTTGATTTGGATTTAATCCATAATTTTTTTTGCAACTTGAAAAATTGTATCAACCAGTTGCATGTGTTTGTCCAATAGTGTATGTACATGTATAGACCCGTGGGTGTGTGGATCGACATTAGATGAACCTTCATATAGCGAATATCTTTAAGTTACACACCCCATGGTTCGGTCCCTAGCGGGTGCGCTATTCTCAGATTTCACTGTATTCCATAATGTATAATGAATTAAAAAAATACCCTCCTCAAAGGACACCACTCTGATAGGACAATTTTGTTGGTCCCATGACCATCCGTTACAGAGATATTTCACTGTAATTTGGTTGTCCTTTTTATACTTCTTCATGATATACTGGATGGTTTTTGGAACATTTTGAATCACTTTAGGAATTTGCCTGTTGGATTTTCCATCCTAATAATGGACAATGCCCAATTTACGTTCTTGCCATGTGGTATGAGCTCCCATAATAAAAATACATAAAGTTTTCCTTAATTACCGAGAGCACCTACTGTGCTTTCTCAGCCTTGATTTCCACCCGTGAGAACAGGGATTACAAAACACTAACACTCACCATTTGGCGTAGATCGCCGCCATGACGCCTTTATTGCGTCCCTCTATCCCTTTGCGAAGCCAGAAATGGTTGGTAAGCCGATAACCGGAAATCAGCTTTACAAAGGGAATGGGGGTCGTGTCAAGGTAAGCCGGCGGGCCATCCAAACGTGTTGGCTTATGCTTACACGTTTGGGAAAAAATGGCGACAGCTGTATTGATGCCGTAGGTTTTCTGAGTTCGTTTTGTAAGCCATCTGTAAACTGGTATGTTAACCAACCAACTCAGTAACGTATGCACTTTAATATATAAGGATTCCCTGTCATTTGTTTGTGTTAGTACAGAACAAATATGCTAGGTTTAAGGTGAATTGCTCTCACTTTGAAAAAAATAATTTTGTCTGTGCACTTGCACAAGGGCAGCTCTGCATAAAAACCAATTTCGTTAAATACCTAAACCTTTTTTTTTTTTAAATATCTTGGTGACACAGAATGATAATTTATATACAATAAAAATAGTTGTATCTTAATAAATTAATATCCTTGACTTTTTAAAAAAAAGCTGCAGGCTTATATATAATAAAACTGATTTTTATGCAGTGCTGCCTTGGTCTGTCTAAATGCCTGATTCTCACTACGTCAATTTTCGAATGAAAACGTAAATAATCGTCATGGACGCATGCACATTGGCATTGCGCCGATTATTTCCGTTTTCAGTCGCGAATCAGGTATAAGCCGGATCACCACAACATGCAAAAAACAACTTTTTGCACAACTTAAAGACAATCCAATGGCAAAATTGCTTTAAAGATCCAGATTCTTTACAAATAAGGATTTAATAATAAAAACAGTTTTACCTTACAGAGAAATTGACAGGCGATGGCTACTAATATACTTATAGAATAAGTAAACTTGTAGAATTGTTTTTACGTTTACTAATTTTTTTTTTAAAAAATAGCCTTAGAAAATTTCCGAAATTCGTCAATTAGTAGCCATCACCGGTCAAAAATGCATTTACAAATATGTAACCTTGTCCCGGGTTTCCGCACTATTTATGTGACCCAATTTTCTGATAGAATGTTCCTTGAGGAATGAAGTAAGTCACTGTATATATGTAAAGGTGGTTTATTTGTGGCAAACAACTTGACACATGCTGAGGATGCACATTCGCATTCAGCAGAAAATCACAACAATACTTGAGTAAGCTGATGCATGGTACAGCAAGGAGTCAGTGACTGTCCCGGGCTTGGACAGCCTGGCAATTGTGTCTCCTTTGCAACCAGTCCCTTTTATATTGCACCTCCACCCTGAAGAAATTTGCTTGATTGACATAAATATACATGTATAATCTTTAACATCTATTATAAATTTCAACAAATGAATTCAGTTTAGGAATTCCGTAGCTTAATTATCTTGATAACATTTGTTAATTGCTAGGCTCACATTTTTCTGTTAATTGGCAGTTAGCCCAGTTCAGAAATCATCTTTTAATTAAGGCGACCTTGCTGTTAGTTTAACTTTTTCAATAATTGCAAAATGCAAATTTTAGTAACATTTATTTAGTTGATTAGAAATAACGCTCCTGAGACAAGGTTACATGTATTATATGTATAAATATATATATATATTTTTTATGTGTATAGGCCTACTTACTGTATGTAAATTTACATGTTTTGTTTTATTAAAAATACAAGTTTAGTTTATGATGCCAAAGCTAAAAATCACATTTTTTTAGGACAACTGCTTGTCGTTCGAAGTACTACGACCGAGGAAGCTTAGTTGAGGTAAATTATGCTGTGCATGTTCAATTTATTTGGGAATTGATTGTAAGCTTATACATAGTTTTCTTGCACGTAACAATTAAACATTATTTAATTACAGTTTGAAAATCTTGTGGAATCTGTAAGCATACATCTGTCTAAATACTGCTAAAATTGTACAATATATTTTTTAGATTTTGATAGAAGGTATTATATTATAATTTTTCCAGAGCCCAGTTTACGAGGAACCCATTAGGTTAGTTTGAATAAAATTTAGGCAAATTCTCCTTGTACATCAGTGTAAAAATGTCGTAAACTGTTCAGTTGTCTGCAGTCCATTGTGTTATAAGTCGAGGTCCTTTTATTCCCTAGCATATCTTCAATGTTGTCATTCCGCAGGAAAAAGGTAGGGGGTCAATTTGCGTTTGCTAATGTCAACTGATTGTGAGTGTTGTTTTAAACTGCTTATTTCTGGCGTTTTTAATTTTAATTTTGGAATGCTTATTGTGTTCAATTTTGCTTTATACTTTCATTTTTTTAATTAAAGTTTTCTTAAAGCACTTGCTGTTTGTCTTTCTATTTATTCACTACTGTTCTCAATTGTTATCAGTGTTGTCACACCACGTGAGAGGACTCTGGTTGTATTCAGGCAGTATGCCCAACTTATAGCTGAACAGCATATTGTTGATGTTGAAATTCACAATGAGGTATGCATGCCCATTGCCGCCTTAACTTACATGTGTATGTATAGGCCTATATTTAAAAAAAAAACATCATGCAAGGGTATTTATATAAGCTATAGTTACAATCTACAGCTTGGAAATCGCATGTTGATGGATGATTATGTAAAGTTGTATTCATTTCTTTATCAAATTTTATTTTGCATACTTTTATTGTTTATCCTTTAATTTAATGTATATTATTTTGCGAAGTGCATTATGTTTACTCTTGAATTATTTTGCTTTTCGATTGACTATTAGTTAATTGCCTTTCGTACTTGCAATAGGCCAAAAGGTTTAGCTTTGACATAACTTTGATCTGAATATTCCAAGACAAGTTATTACCTCAGCTGAACAAAACACATGACATTTACTAAAGTACATCAAAAGCTATAAAACATTTTCAAAATTGTTTGAGTTTTTGGAAAGTACCTTTTTTAAGAACAGATGTGGATATAATTTGAAAATGACGGTTAATGTCATATTTTAAATTTCACTTTTTATATGAATTAACATCATTAGTGCTTCTTATTTAACCATTTCTTGGAAATCTGCAATAGCACATGAAAAGGGAAGAAGAATTGGAGTTGGAAGAAGAGGCTTTTATTGAGGCCAGAAGGGAAGCATCCAGGGTGGCCCGATTTGCAAACTCGCACCAAATTATAAATCCTGCTAAATTAGTCTTCAGAGATAGCACAACTTCCTGGCCAGGAGATGAAGAAAATGCCACCTGTTTGAATAGGTCTAAATGTTTTAGCTGCTCGTTACTAGCAAAGACAGGTAGGATTGTGATATTTATCAATCTTCATTCTGTCAACAGTAATGGCGATGATGACATGGACGTTTTCATTGATGAAAGTAAATTAAGGCTATTGACAAGTCGTACTTACCTACCAAGTAAGCTATTTTGTTTAAAATGCTGATCATTCACAAATGATACACTTGGTTTCATAAATACAAATAACTTCACTATTTGCTCATGTAACGGCCCCTCCAGTGTGATAGCCCCTTCCAAATTTTAAAGACAATTTTTGATGAGAAAATTGAGATCAACTCAACTATCAAGTCAGCATTTAATAATTGTGTCTAATCTAGGTCACAGCTCCATGTTGGAAACGGGGAGTAACGTCAGCAGCATATGTGGAAAAGACTGGCCCAATAACACTGGCAGTACTCCACCTTCGTCAATTGATTTAGAATGGGATGAAGCAGGTAAGAACCGTTTTTATAGTTCAATTGGTTACTAATAATTTTTAATTCAAGCTAACTCCTTGTTATTTGTTTTTAGGTGTATATGTATTGCCTGAAAATAATGGAGACAAGAACTCCACCCCAGCTTCCAATGATTTAGAATGGGACAACGATTTCGAAAATCCTGATGTGACCGAATTAGACTTAGAAACTGAGCAGTTGATATCAGAAATTGAGAAATTAACGTCGAATGTCCTGCACGAAACGAATCATAGTTACAGATGATAGTGATCCATTCCTTAAGGATTATAGTACTGCCCCGTAAGTGTGCAAAATCATAAATGATCGTTTTTCACTGCTCAATTAATGCCTTAATTAGTATATCCTTTTACCCTTTAGAATCTATCAAAGAAATCAATGTGATAAACGGCATATATGCGATAAATGCAAGGATGGCTATTTGTATCAGCTGGAAATCTAGTCAGATATTTAATATGTATTTTTAATAAAAGTTTTATGTCGTATGCTACACTATTCGTTACGGTTTCTGAAATGATTTGAGTTTGCATTATGTATTTTCAAACCATAGCTGTAGAAATTGTACCTTCATCCCCTGCTTTCCGATTTTTTAATAAAAAAGTATACCATACTTAGAAAAAATAGAAAAATGGTAATCTAAAAATGAATTGAAATTGAATAAAAAAATTGTACGAGTTTTTCTACCATTTGTAATGTATGTTTCTCAATTTTAAGAGCACATTTTGTGGAAGACATTTGTTTGATTGTTACAAAAAACTAGTGAACTTGCTCTCATCATTGCAGAAAATATGAATGGCCATCCCATTCCTCTAATGAGTAGATTAATAGGGCAATGAACGTCCGAGTCCTTATTTAATGTAGGAAAAGACATTTTATTTAAGGAAAGGATAATTATTTTGAGGCGGCACTTAGGTACCAGGGTCGGCGCTACCATTAGGCAAACTAGGCGGCCGCCTAGAGCGCAGACTAGTAAGGGGCGCAGAGGAGCCGAAAAATTGAAAAAATAAATTATTCAAATTTAAAAAAATAAAAATTTTGTCCAAATACCGCCTTTTATAATATGATTATCACAGAAAGAGGCAACATTTCGACCAAATGCCGCCCCTTCTATACATGTACAACTACGCTAATTAGGATTAGATTAGTTAAATGGTCACTTCAACTCCCTTAGGGCAGTTGCTCTATACATTTTTTATTTTGTACATCTGGTGTGAGAATTGGTGAAAGGTCAGTGAAAGAATGGAAAAATTGGTTACAACTAGAATAGGTCCCTAGGGAATTACCCCCAGTTTTAACAGTGAGTTGTCAAAATCTCCTTTTGTGCTACAGTACCACAAACTTCAGGATATGACATAGCCAGGACATTTATAGCAAATTTAGGACGTCGTCCATTCTGTCCAGGATGGATTGTGTGAGACCTTGAGTTCGATCCGAATCTAACCTGCGCAAATTGGGCCCTATTAAAAGTTCATCTTTCCCGTTAAAAATTTTTGCGCGTCTTCCACATTCCACATTTCATCACGCAATTTTGACATTTAATAAATTATGACGTGACACTTAATTAAATCGTAACATGACTTTAACCTTCACCTCTTTCTGAACCTTTTGTTACCTGACTTTTGACCTGACAAACCTAGACTTTATTTATGCAAATTTCAACTTTAAATATTTTTATTTAATTATGAAATTACTGAAATAGTTAAAATTTTGAAAATTGACTTCTGGGATTTTTTGGGATTGGGGAAAGGAAAGACAGACTAGGAGACGAGCTCTGGAGCTCCAACTAGACGGACGTGCTACATACATTAGATGGGTTTATTTCCCATGTCTGGGATCTTCAATGCAATGCCTCTCCCTCTTTACAAATCACTGGAGAGATTGCTTAAATTCATCAACCCTGGACCTGGATTCTTTCACACGTTAACATGCTTAGAAATAATTCAATTATTTAAGTTAAGGTGCGTTTACACAGGCAATACAAATTGCCTGATTGCCAGTGATTGCTGACAATATCTGGCAATTTTGACGTCACGTCCACATGGAGCAACATTGGGCCACATATAGCAATTGACAATATGGGGCAACAGCTCGCC
>JAQGCC010001384.1:0-24178 GCA_034698905.1 Xestoiulus laeticollis | reverse complement strand
TTTTTAGAAATTTTTCTTTTTCCAAAATTTTAATTACACAAGTCGCTGACTTGGTTGAGAGCTTTCCCCATAGGAAAAGGGGTGTTTAGTTTCCCCTTAACATAACATTTTTAGTGTGTAAGTTGAAATTCGGGCTTCTCAATGCCATATATATGATATCGTTATAATGTACCTCAATAGTTCACAGTCAATTGGTGAAAGCCAGTCTTAGTGAACTATACTACTGATAATTTACTATAAACAGTACATATCCCATTAAATATTCCTTTACTGTGTGTACATGCTCCATTCAAATGGGATCTTTGTAAAACCATGCTTCGGCAATTATCCCTGCTCTGTGTGCCTACTTCACGTATGATCTTTTTTTCAAAAGACGTAAAAGACGAATAAAAAAGTAGTAAAGTAGAATAAGGAGATTGTCCATCCCACGCACGTCTCTTAATTTTTGTTTATCAAGGAGCATATTTTATAGGACGCTTCAAAGCTCTTGGTTTGCTAGCAATAAAACGATGCTAAAGAGAAAGGATTCTTGGAAAACGTTAACAGCAATAAATTCCAACTAAAATACTATATTTTATAAACAAGTCGAAGAACGGCTGCTTTAACTCAATTCGTGTTGGCAGATTTACCCATGCAGAACACCATTTACCTCCGTAATGTTTCAAGCCTAACGTCAAACTACTCTTTGGGAATTGAAGCTGGTATACATGTACATGTATATATACTACGAGAAGTCAAAGAGTTTCAATCGAGTCATGTAGGGCTGGCTTTTTTTTTTCTAAAAAAACACGACAGCATCTTTATTTTATTGCCAGCCATTAGCTACTTAGTTCGGAAAACGCATACAACAAATAGAAATAAAAAGAGCCCAAATCGACTTGATTAATGGCGAATGGAGTTCAAAAGCTCCGGGCCAGATATGGCCACCATCAGCCAAAAGCCCGGCTTTTTGTACACCCATGGCACGCATCTATTGAAAACAAATGCTAGAAAAAAAAATCCACTATGACGTCTAATCATTTGCCATCTTCATCAAATGCGTGGCGAGCCTTATACGAAATGCATTTCCCATTTTCAACGTCTATTTTCTATACAATAATTCACGCTCTAGCGATCACTCTTTAGCAATCGTGCTTCCCCAAATGAATAACGAATCCAAAATGTTTCCTGTATAGCTTCGGAAATGGATTCATTTATTAGTTCAAATAAAAGTTGGGCCGTCGCACTACAGGAGTGCCATTTTTGCATGAAAGTCACAGGAGAAATGTTCAATTACTGATAAGTGTATGCAAAACACCCCAGAGCTGTTCGATGGGATCTCTTACTAGAGTAACAACGGATCGCGAAAGCTCACATCCCATGGACACTTTTTTTTTCTTTCCTTTTTTCCGTATTAATAATTCGAGAAGGCATAGCGTATCATTTGACATAGCACGTGACGATACGTGTGCATTAATATTGCAGAACTGCTAGACGGGTATATTGCATAACTTGCAGGTATTGTATTGGAAAAAAATGATCCTATTTTCATGCTTGCAGCCACCTAGAAAGACGCAACCGTTGTTGCATTAAAGTATCTTATAAATCCCTGGAAAATTCATGAAAGCCATGTTCGTATTCCTACGTTGTTTATGAGCGAAAAAAAACCTTTTAAAAATTCGATGGTTTACTTGTGCAGATGTTCTCAATCATCATTGACATCAGATTTTTTAAAAGGCAATGCATATCAATCGAACTTCTCGTGTTTTTAATTGCTTCGTAATGAATTAAATATTCTACATGAACAAGTTTCGAAAACATGAACAAGCAAATTTTAATTAAAAATGCTGATAGCATTGAAGTTACCAAAAGCAGACATCTATATTAAAATGTTAAATGGTAAGTTTGTTAGAAATAAAAGGTAGCTAATTGAATATCTTTCTGTCTCCACCCATCCTATTTCATACCATACTAAATTTTAATTCCAACGATGCTATAATTCATCCTCTCACATTTATGGTTGCCAACTTAATGTCCTTCATAATTTTAATGATAAATAAACTGCTCGAACAAACACGGAAAACAAGGGATCGTTTAATCGGTTTTAAACAAGAGATAAATTATATGCATTAGAATCTTCCTAAAAAAATGAAGCTCGTGTTTCGTATACAATATTACCATTACCCTGCCGGTTCTAACAATGGCAAGCATCCGCGAATACATCTTGATAACACAGTGCGCCTCTAGGTGCATGACTACAATGTTTTATTTGCACAGACCTATAATCTGCATTTGATAATGGTTTCAAATGAACCTCCCAACAATGCCAGAACACGACGTAAAAGCTATACTTGTTCTTTTATTACATGCTAGGTGCGAAATTGCTTTTCTCAACCCTTATATTACACCCTCGCAATTCGCGTTATGCGTCATGAAAATGCAATTTACAGTTTACCAGGTATGCAATTACGAGTTTTTGGTACGTGTGCGGTGTAAAGGTTATACGTGCAATTCGAGACACCTGCATAATTCAACAGCAGTAATAATTGGCTATTGCTCCAATCTAGGCGAGCAATAAGCATATTCCCCCGCATGCATAAATGAACAGCAGCTGAATCATCAATTTAAACTATTAGCCGAATATTGCATTTTATGATGGACCTTTTTAGACAAACGTTGCAGTTCTGTGTTTGCCACTATTATAGCTAAAAGACGTAAAATGATCGTCGTTGGATTTATTTAGAACTAATAAGGTAAACTAAGTCCACCACTACTGGAAGACAATTATGGGCAATTAAGGTTGGCTTAGTGGTTATGCTTAGCTCCTTGAACTCGGGAGACCAGGTTCAAACCCCGGTCGGCTATCCTGGTTGTGGTTTTTCGTGGTTTCCCACAACCTCCATTAATCGCCCATATAGGCACATAGGCGAATGCCGGGATAGTTCCCCAAAAAACGGCCACGACCGTATAAAAGTTCACCCAAAATCTGGCACTTTGCCCCCTGCCAAATGGCATAATATACATGCTGACTGCAGGGTAAGGAATTGAATTGAATTGAATTGAGTTTACAGCCAAACGACGGACAAATGAGATTACCCATTTAAGCATGGCGCCAAAAGGTCACTATCGTAAAGTGTATACTTGTATATATTGTATAACAGCAGTAAACAAAAATTGCAAAATAGATGAAAAGTAAATTTCGAATAGAAATACAGCATGCAGATGTAGTAATTATCATAATGTGAAAACTTCCTAACATGCTTTTTATTGCATGACAACGAACTTCAGCATACAAAAAGTAGGATCACGTTTTAAATAATGATGCAAAAAGAAATCAAGTGCATGCATATTAATTTGAAGGACACTAACTTATTGATCTATATGTCAATCAATTTCCATTTGTTTGATTTTTCCCATAATTTTCTTTACGAAAAAACTGATTTGAATAAAACGTTTTATTTGTCAGTTTTGTAATATACTTGTACGTTTGATTTAGCCCGTTTAAAGAAATACTACATGTACGAGCATATTTCTCAAAAAGTCTTCAGGTAAAAAATAAATAAATATATGTTTATTAGAAGTAATTTTAACAATTCATAACAACCTTTGTCGAAAATTAACTATTAGCTCGTTCAAGAGAAGTTGTACACAAATTTTAAAATTTTAAGGCAAGGTGCATGCATGCATGCTAACAAAGATAGTGAGCATGTGGTGATGGCGATTTTGCGACATTAAACACATTACACAAGACGATCCTATACTAATTTACAAGTAAAGTACTCGCTTCGTGTAATATGCCATACGCTGCAAAGTCGCTATATTCCACATGCTCACCATTTTAGTGAGCACCTTCAACGTGACTTTTGTGGTGCTTGTTTGTATGCGTTCGTACTTGTCTGTGATGTTTTGACTCCGTTGTTTTTAACAAACTTTTAAAAGTACTACATACCTAGAATTTCATATGCAGCTCAGTCTCAGTTAAATTTATAGTTCCCTTTCTGAACGGTGCGCTATAACGGCGAGTACATTGTAAGTTCATACGAAGACGTCGAGGCATGCACTAGCGCTTCCTAGTGCCAGTTACCGTAAATAAAAGGTTTTGAAAAAATGAAGTTTTTTTGTATGTATTTAATTATGCTCAAGATTTTCATAAAAACAATTAAGCAGTTATTGAAATGAGATGCAGGTATATGGCAAAGTAAAGAAGTAGCAACACGATGAATAAAATGAATTGGGGATGATTTGTTATGCACAAAACACTCAATCAACGGTATAACGAGTAACAAAATCACCTCAAATATGTTTGAAAATACTGCGACAAATCACGCGGCTAAATACCATTACTTTGTCAAATAGACTACATTAGACGTTGCAAGGTACGTAAACAGTGTTTTGGAAAAAAAATCTGTCTTATGATAAATGTAAACAAACCCTTAGTAATTGAATTTGATGATTTTTGCGGAGACGCTTTTTTCTACGCGTAACGCATCTTAAAAACATCCCACCGCTTTGCGACTATCTGTTTACGTGGTCTAAATGTAAATAATTTATGTCGTCTTTTTTGCAGTTACCGCCAAATTTAGCCAATTATAATACAGCGATTACACGAGAAATTGTTTTAGAACGGCTGTAGTAATGATCGACGAAGAAAAAAAAAAAGAAAAAAAACCTCTGCCACGTACCTCATTAATGTTTTCCATTACATTAATTACCTATAGTAGCGCTATGTATATGCATATATACTTTTTTTGTATATACAGTGTACATGTATGTGGCAGTAGATGTGCACTTATATTATAGTATGCAAAGTTGTGATGCATTCAAGCAAGCACACAACATAATATTATTTAAAAAAATGCATTCTAGAAGAATGCTTACATTGGCAGAGTCACAACTAATTGTATGTTTATCATATTACCCAGGATCAAACACAAAACAAACAATTTGTATTTTCTTAACAGAAAAATCTCCGAAGCATTAATTTAAAGTCAGATGACAAGTATGTTTGCAGTTTTATTTTGCGAAGGAAAATTGAAAATATACAACTATTTTACATGCACTCCTGTTCTATTCCAATTAAACTTTGATACCACGCTAGAATGGCATTCTTAAGATAGATAATGTACATGTATATACAGTACATGTACATGTATATACAGTACATGTACATGTTTATGCATGGTTCACATCAATAATATATATTATATTTTTTACGTTAGTTACAATCTGTTATAAAATGAGAGACTGTATGTAGCTTATACTCGTGTTGATATAACAATGTAATATGAATTAGATTTACAACCGATTGTAAAACAGACAATGAATCATATACGCGGCAAATGAGAAATTGGAGTTTTAATTACAGGATCATAGGAATTATAAGAGTAAGTAATTACAAGCTAGTGTACTTCCCTTTTTCATTTAGTTAAGGTATCCATAATATATATATATATGACATATATTTATATAAATCAGGATAAGTATGATGCTTGGCTCCCTATGATTTAGCAGTCTCTATTTACCATAAATAGTTCCAAGAGCTGGATTATGTATACAGCTTGACCAGCTTAGTATCAATGAAATGATAAGGCTCTAGGGAATGCAGGTGCATATTTTCATGACTACACTACAAATCAAAAAACTTAAGATGTCAAGATGCAACTTATAATTTAAGTTAAATTTGGGAAGATGCATCAAATCATTTTATTTCGTGGAATGTTTTTAATCTTTTCTATATATATATATATATATATATATATATATATATAGCAACTATTTTAGTGTTGAGGATCCCTGTTTAAATGATGTAACACCGTGCCAAAATTCTATAGATTAGCCAGATACTTCTATTAGGCAACTCAAATATCACTATATCTTCGAAAATATACATAGTATATCATATTGGATAGCTAGCAATAGATTTACATGCAGTTGTATTGTTCTTATATATTTCGTTTTGATTTCTCATTTTCCACACTTGAAAGAACTTAAACCTTGCCAACTATATCGTTTCCAATTTCGTTTCTAAAGTCAAGAAATTCTTCATGGCATAAATATTCCAAATATATAGTTCCAATTTTTAAAGTACAGTATACAAAGTGACACGTCATCCTATAGCATGAATTTCTTGAGAAATCCTTTTTTACACTTGAAATTGACTCAAAATGTCTGGTTTCCTTCTATTCAAAGTGAGAAATGGGCCACTTCTATTAGATCCCTAACCGCGATATCGAATCCATGTCAAGAGACCTGCATGTCTCTGTAATGCTCTGTTGTGAATTGCAATTTACAACAGGGCATTTCAAGATTTCAGACAAGTAGAGCTATCTCAATTAGTTAGATGTCCCAATATTTTAAGTTTCCAACTAAAGGCATGTTCGTGAATCTTAAACCTTTGCTTCCAAAACAGGATGTACATGTAAAGTGTAGGATTCACTTCAAGATTTCTGCATTGTCAACATTCAAGAAATTCAAGCTCGTGTCAACCATAAGTCCTGCGTATCTAACCACCATTCTTGCAATAAGCAAAACGTCGAGCGAATTTGCTCCAGGTGCATCTGCTGCTACATATCTGCTATATATGCAATCCTCGTAGCAATTTCGGCAATCTTCGTTGAGCTTCCTGGCGCATTGCCCTCAGAGTCAAGGTTGCTGAGACGTGGGTCTTGTGCCATTGATACAGACGGCGACAATATATCCCATTCGTTTCACGATATTCAATAAATCCATTTGATATTCATAGAACAGTGCACGCTCCATGAACATCGCGATATCGCGAGCCGGATTCGATGTGACGACGTGTTTACCTTACACAACATGAAGACAACAATACGAAGAACGAAAAAAAAGAAAAAAAAAAGTCGAGGGTGAAGCGGTGATTTATACATCTGCAATCATCTTGCCGTACTGCAAGAATCTACCGAAATATATGTGGAGGCCAATAACGTAAACGCGTCTAGGTTACAGGAGTGAACCCAGAATATATAAGAGGTGACATTGGAAACTGCACACTTCAGTCCACGCTCGTTCGGAATGTGAGGGGCTTCTAAAAAACTCGAGATCGAAATCAAGGTTGCCACGCAGGAAATGCAGAAAATCCGGTCATCTTGCAACAGGAATCAAATGATCGAAACGCTTTATAGCCTTCCTGCACTTTCGCTCAACCGCTTTCCATTAGCGGAGAAAGCAGTGGGGAAATGGGATCGAGCCTGATTTTTTTTTCCATTTTTGTGTGTGTTGAATTCAGGTGGACGTCTTGGGGCATTTTCTTTGGGCAATGCACTTCAAAAACTACCCATGAAACACTTTCTTGCCTTACTGATGCATCACCGTCGATAAATTTATAACTGGAAACGAGGTGTATGCAGAGTGACGTTTCAAGTCAAGGTTCGGTGAAATTTTGTAGAAACATACAATACATGTAGATTTAATTGTTTAATCGTGCGATTTGCGTGTATATAGATGCTAGCAAATAAAAACGCAAAATTTATTCTTGATGAATTTATTCAAAACAATTAATACTTAGCGTTCTTCATCTTTGTGGCTAGAAAATTGACGAAAAGACATTGAAAGATAATGAACCGTTGTAGATCGAGCTACACTAGGCTGGAAACGCCCGTTTGGCTAGCCTCGAACAAGGCTTCTAATTATAATACACAAAAAAATTGTAGAAATAATTCTTATATAATTTTTAATATTCTTATCTCGTGAGAAAATTCTACTATAATTAATGTATAGAAGCCTTGTTTGAAGCTAGCCAAACGCGCGTTTCCCGCCTAGTGTGGCCTGTGGCTTAATGTACATATTGCGTATTTTCATTTCAAGTCGAGAATACAAACTTTAAAAAGGAATTTTTAAATATGTATATACATGTACATGTATGAGTAAGATAAATTCATAACTAATGTAAACTATAAATACAAAATAACATTAGGTTTTACTTCCGCACCTTTAGGCATAAATATAAATATAAACAGTAAAGTATATATTATTTCAATTTTTTTATTTTTATTTTATTTTACCTCCAACTCTTATAAATAAACTGAAACATTTATAGGTTTTTGCCAACCTAGAGAAATTTATTTCAACAATTTGGCATACATGAATTGAAACTATGATATACATGTACGGTCTGCATATCATAGGGACATAAAAGAAGCGAAGCTTATAAATATAAATAAGAAGACGATGAAGGTGTAAATATTTGCTTAACTTATTTGTTCAAATGTTTATGATAATTAAAAGGCTTACAAATTAATAAGCCACATTAGAATTTTAGAATTACATGTAAAAGGTGTGTTTTAGCAATTTAAGAAATACATATTTTCTTCGGAGAAAATACTACACGTATTTTTTTATCAATGGTGTTTCAATAATTTAACAATACATGTTGTATTTTCTTCGTAGAAAAGTTATATCTTAAGTTTTCTAAGAACTGCATGCTCTTTCATTTCAGAAGTTGTAAACAATATTTCAAATCATCATAAATCTTGACTCATTGCCATATTAATGTGATAGCTTCTGCTCATTTGTTTACATATCACCCAATGGACCATTGTATCATATTTTCTAGTGTATAAAAAATGTCTACTGATTTTTTGCTTTTTTTTTCACATGAGCTTCAGCAGGCAATGACCCAACATTTCGGATCGAAACTATAGAGCTATGCATTTTCAAAGGCAAATCCATTTTGTAGTTATGCGTTATTTATAGTGTAATATTTTATGAATGAGGTTAAATATTAGATTACGTTTTTTTAATGCTTATGGCAATGGATTGCTGGATCATTTTGCATGCAGAGACAGTATCTAAAGGTTGCCATAAATTCTTGAACAAGTACATGATGGAAATGTATCGCAGTTTTACATCGTGAGATTAAGATTCAGTTCATCTCATGCAATTAATTACTCCAAAAGAGTTAACATTTGAACTTAAGCTTATGACTGTGAGTTTCTGGGACACGATCAAAGTTAAGACAGAGGTAAAATGTTAAACAAAATTTATGCTACAGACAGAAGGCTTAACGTCTCAAGTGCCCTTCTCTGGTAATTTAGTTTAATTAAAATTGTGGATAGACTTAAAGAGTTAACACCTTTCTGGACTATCTCAACAAGAATATAAGTTCTATATCAGATTACTTGGTGAAAGTTCATTTTTCTTCAGATGAAATGCATAATCTTAACCAAAACGTAGTAGACCAATTTATTTAGTACAAGCTACCTAACTTCCGTAAATAATATTCAGAAGTTTACGCATATTATACAAAAATATACCGGTCAAACAGAGATTTGCCATTACAAATACCTATTACAATAGGTACTCTAACGGTAGGAAAACTAAGCCACGCTATAGAGACAAGTTTTTGATTAGTTGACGGAGGCTTGAGCGGGCTGGCCGAACATCTGATATTCTGTATTGTGGCCAATGATTATGTTGCAATAGCGCTTTATTTATTTATATTAGCTTTAAATTCCCACCTAATAATTTGTAGGCAGACACATTTTGTGTCGGTCAAACAGGAACATAGTTCCCCTTCTGAAAAAAAAAAGTGGTTGTCAATTGATTGCAGACGAATTGTTAGGAAACTATTGATATTTGTTTCAAATACATGTACCACCAATTTTGATTGCCCAAATCACCAATTTGCAACCAACTTGTCTGCAATCATTTGGCAATCACTTTTTCTCTGCCACTTCGAACTTAGCCGAATTTGATTAAAAAGGGATACGTTTCGCATTATGTGCTCATCTATAATATAACATTTCATTTTGGGTAGGCCTATCTAACTTAATTCTCTTACCCCAATTAACTGCATTTTGTTAATAAATGTAAAACTAATTGAGTCACGGTCACTTTCTATTAAATTGAATTTTGCTGAATGTTATATTAATTAAATCGTACAAATTCATTAATTTTATATTCCAATTGCACATGCGCGATTGGCGTCGTTCAGTGAATAAATTATATCTTTTTTCCAACAGCATTTAATTTAAATATATCACTTATGGCCGGATTTACCAACGCTGGTAAAATCTGTGGTTAAGTAACCTGACCGAATCGGAGGTCAAACTGTGGTCAACTGCAGTTTGACCAGAGGTTAAGTTTAACCTTCGTTGGTAAAACCGGCCATAACAGGTATAAAGGTTGTACTAGCTTTACTTTTATTTATGGTTTGAAAAAAAAATAATGTTTTCTTTATAAAACATAGTGGGGCTAATATACTATACATGTTACACCTTTCAATCAATTTTCATAAAAAATAGCTCAACTTTTACATGTACGTAACAGCATGAGTGTATGAAATGCTTTGTTTTACATGAACAATGTACATGTGCATATGTCGTTGACTACACAGAAAATGGAATTCCTTTCGTATGGAAAAAAAAAAATAATGTTGTCTTTATAAAACAGCAAACGTAGTGGGGCTAATATACTATACATGTTACACCTTTCAATCAATTTTCATAAAAAATAGCTCAACTTTTACATGTACGTAACAGCATGAGTGTATGAAATGCTTTGTTTTACATGAACAATGTACATGTGCATATGTCGTTGACTACACAGAAAATGGAATTCCTTTCGTATGGCTTGATGGGCGAGTTAGATTTTTACACGTGCTTAGCTATTGCTACTCACTGAAAGTCTCTACAGTCACCATTCCACATCTAACAATACTACATTAGCATGACGAAGCGGTTAATCGTAGGCCCAACGGGAGCAAGAAATCAATTTTTTTGCTCTTCTTCAAAACACAAAACCTGCAATCCCGTACAATTTCCCTCCCCAAAAACGCCAACTTCTCTTGGTTTGCTACGCATTAATTTTCCGGTGTAACGCGAACCACATAATGCACGAATTGATATCCCGAACAAACAGAGCGTGCGGAGGGAGCCTCCGAAGTGCTGTCGTCATTTCTTGCATTTATTTCAATAAAAGCACCTATCGTCGAGGTGCGTGCGATCACGGGGGCGATAATGCGTGGAATGTGACGAATATACCTCGATGTTGGTGCGAAAGGGAGGAATAACTCCGCATGTCTCGTCTATAATAAATGAATAAATGCTACGCTTCCTTTCAATGGATAATGCTAAAGTGGAATAGACGAGCCTATTGTAAAACCTGCGACAAAAAAGCAAAAATTGGAAAAGAGTTTGTGACGTTGAGGACATTTCCAAAAAATGGAGCAACGATTTTTGAGTCAGGTTTTCTTCGAGTAGTTGGCAATCACTGCTAGCATCCAAGCTATGCAACGTTGCCTAATTATGAAATGGCATAGCATGAATAATTGTGGAAAATCTAGCACAATGGTGATTTAAATAAATGAACATACCCAGGGAAAAGAAATAAATATGGGTATAATTATTTACGGGAATGAGTTTGTGAAGCTGAGAAAATTTATTGAAATAGAAGTAATGCGATATTACCCCTATGTGATTATCAATCACCGTGTGTAAGGATTGTAATAAAAAGAATTAAAATACTGTGCTAAAATTACCCCTTGAAGGTTTGCGATCAGTGTCATCAACAAAACTATTCAAGTGTAAGCTAGGGCATCTTTGCATGAGTCGAGTATAAAGCGAACACTTAATCAAAGTTTTGCAAATTAGGAATGAAATTTTGTCATATTTGGTAATGGCATGTAGGGTCTATATCCATGTAGTGTGACATATGCATTTAGTGAAATATACCGTATTAACTTGTGTAAGGGCCCCCGTTTTAGATTTTGTTAGCTCTTTCGAAGAACGTTGGGGCAATATTACACGAAATCTTATTACACTATCTATTTATCCCCCCCAAAAATGTCTTGAAAATCTGGTGAGCTCCATTACATCAAAAGGCCCCCAATGCGATTTTGGTATCATTTAATGAGATAAATAAATACATAAGCATTGATGCAAGAAAGAGTTTACATGCTTAAGAAAGTGGGGTAAAATGAAACAGCGGATAGTGAGAAAATGAAGTTTTTTTAAAAGTTATAATGTTGGTTTTGAGACTGTTAAGTTAATTTTTGCATGTGAAACGTCCAGCGATCGAAATAAGACTTTTTTCCAAAATGAAGTTAACAATGTTCAATAAAAGATATCTAGTTTAAAGGAAATGGAAGCGTTTTTGCTTGGAAATAAATGGGAAATGTTTTAAAAAACAGTCTGTGCACCACGCCAGATTGCTTGCAAGATCGCGAAACACGACAGATGAGTCATATAAGCGACTAAGCCTGTAACCATTGTTTCATTGTTTACGCCCGTTGTTCAGGATTAATTGTCCGTTTAGCTAACCGATTGTACTAAATAGCATGTGGGCACAGTCAGGGTCTATCCTCAGCCCACTGCATCAATTTAAACTCTGGGAGGTCTTCAATCACAATGGCATAGGCAAATGCAATCGAGGCCAATGTAATTCGAGCAAATTGCTTTTTTTATGTGCGTTCATCATAATTAGATTAACGGTTGCCTCACCTCGTTAATATGCCATAAATACCTGTGCACTTGCAGCGAGTATTTCATAATATGGCTAATGGGCACTAAAGATTAGTTCTTGTCTTGTATTACTTCTGGGCCCTATTCCACAAAACTACAAAACTAATAAATTACTAGTTACAAGCTACAAGTACAAATAAATATGTAGTAATAAAATAGTGTTCCATAAAGTCGGTGCAATCACTTGTAAAATTAACTAATATTTTACAAGTGAAGTCGGCCATCTTGCTGGTCAGTTGAGTGAAAATCAAAATGGCATCAAGATGGCATCAATAATTACAATTTATGCGAAATTTGTATACATTTTTATTTCCGGTTTTTTGTAAATCATTGACACTGTCACTACTGTCACTTGACCACATTCTAAATGTTTAAACAATGTTAGATTTTTAAGGTATTCAATTATCTACCAAACTTCATTCACCTGTAGAAATAAAGCAATAAATTACAAGTAAAGTACTAATACTTTTGTGGAACAAAGCACTTGTAATTTTCAATTCTGCGCTTGTAACTTGTAAATTATGGAGTAATAATTACAAGTTACATGTCAAAGTTTTGTGGAGCACAATTTTTTATATTAGTGGAGTTTACAAGTAATTTCACTTGTAATTATTAGACCATACATTTTGTGGAATAGGACCCTGTTATAATGTGGTTCGGGGATAATGGCGTCTGATTATAACAGCTCTTTTAAAACAAATATAGAAAACGTTCTAAAAAATTGCATAATGCTCGAGAGAAATTCCATTTTAGTTTAATTTCTATTCTTCCTTAAGCCTGGTCCATACGTAATGTTTTGTAAAATACAGCGTTGAGCATGGTCTTGAAATGCAGCGTTTCGATTGGGCAATCGGAAATTCCCGCCATCAGAAAGCCAATCGAAATGCTGCATTTCAAGGCCATGCCATATTCCATGCTATTCAATGCTCTACGCTGTTTTTATGGTAACAAATCTTGAAAGAATGAATAGAAAACATTACGTGTGAACCAAAAGAAACAATAATGCTACAAATATCTTTGAAAGTCTTTTAATATTGTTGTCTTTAGCATTGGTTGCTTTGAAATATGTTACAGCTAGTTCTATTTTGGGTAATTTTGAATTTGAAAAAATGTTCCAATGTGTGTTCAGAAAGAGATTTTATTCTGACCATGTAGGTTGTAACAAATTCTTCAATTCAAAATAAATCATTATAAATTAAGTTTTAAACAACTGGCAGACCAACAAATATTCCCGATATTTTTTGGTTACTCTCATTAATTTTGATGAAAATTGATGAATATTAAGTGAAACAAACTTTTGAAGATTGTTTCGAAAGAGATGTTAATATAATTAGTTTACGCCCTTGTCCAATGCAACGAGTTAATGATATACATGAGTCTATTTATTACCATCACAAATTTCTCTTGTGCGCAAGCAATTTTTCCATTACCATTATTATATAGACAAAACATTAATTAAATATGTTTTTCCGTTGTATTTGAATGAATTCAATTTTACGGTACGAGTTGACGTCACAATGGGAAACTTTCGCATTAGTTCGCTTACAATCTTTATTCCCGTGCACGCTGACTTTCTCGTCCCCCTTCAATGTTTGCGTGTCTGAGCATTAGTTGTTCGCAAAATTGCTGTACGCTAATCCTAATATCCCTGCAATGCGCTCCAATAACGAAATAGATGCGAGAGATGCGTGGTCGCCTCTACTAGATAAAAAATTTAAAGATGCACAGCCATTGCAAGAGGGGTTGAAAAATACCAGAACTGTTTTCCATCATGTTTACTTCAGACAGGGGTTTATAATCAAGGATTTTAAACAGTTGCTTAATTGTACGCTTTTGTGTTTACGAAGCGTACTACCCTGGTCGAAATAAATACACTGATATCAATTAAAATCTTACTGATATCAGTGAATTCTATATAGTGATATGTATGTATTAGTATACACAAACTAATAACAGTCTGAACTATACTGGTATCAGTACAGCATAGTGACATCAGTAGGAAATGTTTGACTGATGCCAGTATAACCCATACCAATATCAGTATAAGCTAGACTTACATCAGTATAGTCATACTGATATTGGTTAGTTATACTAGTATCAGTACACCATAGTGAAATCAGTAGGCATTGCTTAACGGATGCCAGTATTCCTTATACCAGCTGCCTTATACCAATATCAATGTAAATTATAATTTCATCATTATACTACTCTGATAAATCTGAACTGTTTGACTTTCCAGTAGTATCATAATGATATTAGTGTCCCAATTATCAGTATAAAACTGATTAGTGATATCAGTATATTTATTTCGCCAAAGGTATTAACAGTTTCGTTTAATTTTAGTTATAGTGCTACACGTGTTTCAAGTGCAGAAATTTGTCTATATTGAATTACTCACGTGATTCTTGTTTTGTCCTACCGAGCAGTCCTAAGCTGAACAGTTGTTTTTAGCCCCAGGCCACACTAGGCTAGAAACGCGCGCTTCGCTAGCCTCAAACAGGGCATCAAATTTAATTTAAATTCTAGAATTATAAAATTTTAAAATTTGCACATTAATATCTCGTGCGAAAATTCTTTTTTAATTAAAAGATTTGTTTGAGACTAACCTCGGGCTTAAGCTGTATAATGATCTTTGATGAAATCATTTTATGTAACAGTTTTAACAAGTGCAAATGTCTAGGTTTCAAAAACATACTGAGAAACATGTCATAACTAAATGTTTCGATAGAACAACGTCAAGTACACATTGTTTTAAAAGTGCCAAAAGCGAGTGAGGCCATTTCAGCGGATGAAAAGAATGTTTATCTTCCAACATGTCATTCACTATTTAACATGGCTGAAATTTAGAAATTGGAGGCACCCATTAGCATAAATGTACTAAGCTTATTTCTTTAACGATACGATCCGTTAAAAATAAATAAAATATGAAAATAAATCTTAATAACCAAGATCAAATAAATCAGAAACCATACATTATTTTGATTATATAAAATATATACCTGAAATTTAATAATTGTTACAGATGTATATTATAATAATATAATCAAAATAATGTTTGGTTTCAGATTTCTTCGATCTTGGTTATTAAGATATATTTAATCCTATTTATAATAGGCCTATTTCATTGACTGAAAGTAAATTAGCTTTATTTTAATCGATAAACTTACACCATATTTCAGGTACATGTATATGTAAAATTTAAGTTAAGGTTTACCTTAATAGTTACCATTTCTGATAAAACTTAAACGGCCAATACGACAAAAATTGCATGCCAATCCAATTTTTTTTTCAGACATTAAGAAGCTGGGTTAGGATATTAGCTGGCAACAGCGCTTCGCTATTACTCTGTTAGTGTAGGCATAATTAATTTGCTTCCTTTCTGTAATTAAAACTCCAGGAATATGCACTAATTGACGGTATAAAAACGCAATTTATCCTAGTGCACCAACAATCACACATGCAACGGTTAAGAAATTGGCGTTAATGGAGCAGCACCTGCAGTGTAAGTACTTTCAACATTCAGTGTATTCCAAATTAACAAATTTTGTTAATTTACACGGAAAGCTTAATAAAAGGGGATCACCCATTCGTATGCATACTGACAAAACCAACATGGAAGAAGACTGTTTAACTTATGCTAATCACTGACTTCCGAGGAATTTCGACTTACAGTAAAACCTCTCTTCAGATTACTTGGCCAGGACCCAAAACAGATTGGTGAAAATTAAGTGCCCGAGGTAAAGATGTCGAGGCATAAACGTTTATTTCTAAAATATGGTATATATGACATGCATGCGAACAAACGCTATGCTTTATCTGCACCTTAGTATACGTATACATACTGTACATGTAGCCTACATTAATTTAATTTAGTGCAAAAATTTCCTATAGTCAAACATCAATGGCACTATGACATATTGCATATTTTCATGCATGTACATGTACATGCTATCATCTAGCGGATTATTTTAAAAAATGTAATTACTAGAAGCTTTTTGAACAATTGTCAAATAGCTGCATACAAGTACGTATACACTATAATATCTGAAATAATTATATACAAAACGAATCGTTCAGGAACATTAGAAATTTCATGTGCAGCTTTAAAATGTTATAACTTTTGAAAACATGATAAAAGCAAGTTGAATACAAACAGCATCGGAAATCGTTAATTATACAGCTGTATGTTATTTTGTGGTTGTGATGTAAACTAATATTAATATATCGGTGTTGTTCAACTTTATATTTTGCAAATTATAATGCAATATTAATTAAATTACATCCCCACATCTATGGGAACTTCTGTGGGAAGCAACATAATGCGTTATAGGGATGCAACAGTTCGAATTTTGAAGTGTTCATTTGAGCATGAATGGTTTTGGTTATACAGTAAATGTATATGTAAATAGAAAGACGTTAAGTATTCATGCATGCACTTATACCTTTTTAATTTTTATAACTACTGTTTTACACATGGTGAATTTTAATTTGTAAACATCACGATTAACAGTCCTAATTAAGTACCGTATATACCTGGGACAACCTGCGTGAACAGTTTTGAATTTTTACAGCTGCATTAGGACTTTACTGTGACCCTGTATACTATAGAATATTCAAAGATGTTATTCATGCATAAATTAAATATCACAATGTAATCCATTACAAATACGTTTTGTCCTATGGTACCATAGAGGTTCCCATCTATGAAAAGGGCGAGTGTTCATTGGGATTTCATTTAATGGAACCACGATTTGCAAAATGGAAAGTAGAAAAAAATCGATGCAGTAAAACCTCAAAATTGAAGTTAATATAGTCAAACAATCAAATTGAATTATTCCACACTGATATTGAGACGAAGTTGTCAGAATTCAATTACTGTTTTTAATGGAAGAGATACATGTAAATTTGCATTATGTATGCATATATGTGAATTAAAGGTAGAGAATAAAAAATGACGCATTCTATAGTTACGTAATAAAGTTGATAAAAATGTGTTTGACAATACAAATGCATACAGTATTTTGTGCAACAAAATAGCAGGAAGCATGCATGTGCTGCGTAGAAAAGACATTTCATATTCCTAAGTACGCATCTATGGCAATATATGCAAGAGATTTATGATTTTTTCTATGAACAGATGCAAGGTGTGTGGCAAAAAACATAAAAGCTAAGCAAGTTCACATATATTACGATAATGCAGCTTTAATGTATTAAAGCCCATCCAAACATATAAAACAAAAAAAGCCATTAAAGCTCGAGCTCAATATTGCCATCCATGAAAATAAAACAAAAAAAGCAAACTACGTACACATCTGAACTTTCTAAGGTAAATATTTCAGCGGTAAATCATCTATAGCTTCAAGTCACTGCCTATTGTCAGGGTAATATCGTACATAATACAAATATCGTTATTGTCATGCGTAATGTACATGTATATAGTATGTCTATACGTATGATTTTTTCTTTCAAGCCAGAAACATATACATTATAAAAGAATGGAAGGAGTCGTGAATATGACAAGTGACTATTTTGCTTTACGAGATAATATCCTAAATGAATTTTTTAACAATATAGCCTCATATATTCATTAAATGTCAACGATATTTGAATGCAACTCCATTTCAAAACGATTCTATAAAAAAAGGTCCTATATAAAAAAGCGATTGGAAAATTCAAACTTTTCTAAGGTTACTTATAGGAATTTGTAATCGATAATTACTTAAAGAATGCAATGATTTGGCATATATAAATATAAATTTAGCTACTTTAAGTTGTGTGTACAGAAAATAAAAATATAATCATTGATTTATTGGTTATCTAACTTTTTCGTGCATTTTCGAATATTTGTATTTTTGGAAATGAGATTAATTTCACGAAAACTTTTACGAATTTTGTTTTCTTAAATTCGGGTGGTGCAATAACATTCGATAAGTTGCATATGAAATAGATTGAAGATAATCATATATATTATTTCAGATTTGAACAATAATGCCAACACTGTCTAGCATATAGTATAGTATCTTGGAGAAAATGCTAACACTTTCAAGAAAAGATAGCCCATGATTCTGTAAAATATTACAGAGCTTGGCGTTCAACAACCTAATTTTCCACAAAAAATTCGTATTGAGGGATCTCAAAATCGATAGCTTTCAACATTACTGGGCAAAATATTTTAGGAGCAGAAACAACTTCGAATTTTCAGCTTCGTAGGCATTCTTAGAGAATTGCACTAGCAGAGCCATAGGCCAAAAATATAAAAGTATAATTCCACGAGCATGCCCGTCTATGCCCTTATGAGTTTTTAAATCAGTCCAATGCCCTCCCAGTCTCTTCGTTCATATATACTGTATATAAACAAAAATCGATAAAACTCGGTAAAGCGTTTTAGGGAAAAAACGACACAAACTTCGCCATGGTTAAATAAAGCAGGCAAGGAGCTAATAGTGTAGCTTACTTTTCGATTTGCAAGATATACACATCAAGAGAAGAAAAAGGTGGCACATAACCCAATTCTCTAAAGAATTTTCAAATTCTAAAAAAACTAAAAAAAATAAATAGGGTGGATACGTATACAGTAGAGAAGATGATATCAATCCTAAACGCATTTTTGCTAGGAGATCAAAATCAAATTGAAAGCTCCTTTATGAATAGCGCAACGGCACCGCCATGTTTGTATCAATTTCGTTTTCCAGCCTCCCTGGCTTCATTTCATTATTTTGCATATAAAAGATGTTGCTTCTTGCTCGATCCACGGTTTCCATTCTATCAATAGGAGCTTACGTATACTAGAGCTGAGAGATCATTTATTCATTCATCGACCACAAAGGTGCATTTAATTGAGATAGCACCTTTGCTATGGATGGTGTCTTAGCAACGAAAATACGAGCACAATTGAATTCTATTTAATAACCTTGAGAAGCTTTTGAAGTTTCTATATTTTGTCAAACTTGGTCAAATATATACCCAAATACATGTAATAATGTGCATGCATATATTCCATACAAATAATCACTGTTATTTCTTTGTTAGAAATATCAACTTATGCGTCAGATAACCGAAATAAATAGAATATCGCAGCTTATATCAGAGAATATTTGGTGCAGAGTTGAACTGTTATACAGTATGTAAAAATGGGACGATGTGTAGAAAAAAATTAACCCATGCATAATACTACTGTTTTTCAAAGGATAGTGCTTTTCAATTTTTCAGGCACGTCTGGTTAAGTGTATATGTCAAGGAAAACGTATTCCTATCTAATGTGCTATACATTACCAGTTAAATAATTATTTAACAAAACTTAACTGTTCTCTGACCACTTGATTTTGAAATATAGCATTAAAATTTCCGTCATATTTATTTCCTAATCATGTTAGACTAATTTCCTTATTGTTGAACCGATCATTTTACCTCATATGTTTTTCTTGTGTGTCTACAAGCAGCAGATAAACGCAAAATGTCTACTTACCAATTGTGCAGCAGTAATTTATAATATAGTACTGAGTCAAACTTAAGAATCATAACGAGTGTATGGCTTACCTATAGAAAAGAAGAAAAACGTTCAATTAGATTATGATTAAGTATACATGTTACACGAACACAAACTTGATGAGCCACTATGGTATCAATTAAGTGAATTACCAGTTTAGTAAAAACTCAAGTTATCCCTTCTTCATGCTATTAATAAACAGGAGCTTCAAAATTGTTGACACTGACATTCAACTGTACTATAGTGTACTAGAGAAGCTATACTGCTATCAAAGAAATGCTATTTTCAATTGTAACATGCTTACACTTTTTCTAGCGTCCGGAATTTCTTGTGACGTCATGTTAAATACTGATGACTATATATCCAAGTTATCCGTTCTGGTAGCTCAGCCCTATATATATTATAAGTGGAAAACGCCTCGACTGACGTCATACAAAGTGCTACGTGATAATACCACAGCCGGATAGCCATTACCATAAAGACCCACCGTCCCAGCTTATTACCATGACTGACTAATACCATAGGTAATGCTTTAGTAGACGTTGAATGTGGAGTGGTATAGACGAGCCCATTACTACCACCTGGTTCCAAAGATTTCAATATGGCTTTCGACGGGCATGGCAATGCGAGGAGGTATTTCCAGAGCTTTGATAGGCTCTTTAACAGCCTTCCAGTACTCCACTGTCTCAAAGCGGCACTAGCTCACAAAGCCATAACTCGTGAATAAAGTATACAATGAAAATGCAATGACAAGAAATTTATATTCGAGAGATAGAAACACTCCCTCACATTGAAGACAGCTGTCTGGGGATGACCTCTGCGCGCAGAAATACAGCCATTTGAGCGCGATGGCAGTATTTGCCATGATCGTCCACACATAAAGCGGACACTGTGTGCAATTCGAGGGGTATACGACACGAAATTGGAACCAATCATCCAAAAACCGCTTTACACGCGCATGCACACACCACTTGAAGTCTTGAATGGCAGATTGCTTCAACCACCACACATATGCATGGTGATACCCGGGAACAGGGTGTATTATCGCGTAAAAACTGAAAGCAGCATTGGACGACCCTAGATGTTAATGCCCAAGAATAACAATGAGAAGCTGATCTCCGTGAATTGAAAGGATAGATCCCTGAATTAAACCATGTAGTGCTAATACAGCATATATAGTATACAAGATATTTAGGTTTCTAAAATCCGGTTTAATGCTCATGCAACAAACATGTAATTAAAGTACTGCTGCATTATGTGTGGGCCATGCACTGCAAAACTGCAATGCAAAGATGCATCGTAATTTAAGTTAAATTTCTTAAGATGCATCATAACGTCTTATTTCGTGGACAGCTTTTAATATGTTTTCATTTGCAGTGCAATTAAACATACTGAAAACGTACTTAACTGCAGCCGTGCCAACTATAGATCAGAATTATCGAACAAGTTCAGATACTAAATGGCAACTCACAAAATCCTTTTCATATGATTTTGCTACATTGCTATATATACATTGCAAATAAAAACATAAGAATCAGACGAAATGATGCATATTAGCAAATTTAACTTAAATTAAGATGTATTTATTGCATTTCTTTTGTTAAATATCTACACCCTAAAACGTTGGACTAAATTTCAACCCAATATTGAGTGCTATATGGGCATATACCAACATTTGGTTGAATTTAAGTGTCTGGGCATATTTTAACCAAAACCAGTGTTAATTACTGTCACCCAACGTTGGATAACATTTAGTTGTTACACTTAAATTCAACCTATTGTTAACCTAATGTTGGGATGTCCATATAACACTCAATATTGGGTTAAATTTTAACCTAACGTTTTTAAAGTGCTTATTAAAACATGCAACTTATTTTTAGAGAAACAAAATGGTGAAATAAAGACGCATATTTGCATTTTATTTCTTGTACATCTTAATTTAAGAATTTTTTGTTTTGCAGTGTAATAAATTGCGTAGTCTATGCTGGTCAACAGGAAACTACTTGTACTGCTTTCCAAGATCAAACGAGCCATTCTTCTGTTTTCCAAGCTTTTCGGCTCAAACTTAATTGGCTTGACAATTACATTATTTATAAATAAACCAAATAAAATGCCAGCTCCAACTGATCATTGAGAACAAAGATCATGGTACAATTAAGTTGATAAATTTTTGATATAAAATGCAATCGTACAGCTCAAAAACAATATTATGTGCATTATTAGAGGCAAAATTACTATTCCCATAAAAAAAAAATTAACTAAGAAATTTCATTTATTTAATGTAAATTATTTTATATATTAAAAAAAAAAAATAATAATAATGAATGATGAAATTTAATACGATAAAATCAAATTTACCAAATATCTTATAAATGCATTCGAATTATTTAATATAAATTTAATAATGAAAATGTTTTATATAGCCTATTATGCTCTTAAAAATCAGTTTAGAGTGAAATTATTCCGGAATTATTTTACTGAATGACTTTGCACGATCTAACGCATTGCTGCTTAGATTTTAAAATGTTCAAGAAATGCCTTTGTACATATTGCATAAAATAATATTTTCTTTCTGGTATTGGAACCTCTTTAAGCTATAGACAAAGCGACACATGACTTCCCTAAGTCAAAAAGAAACTGTTATATGGATTATTTTATATAGGATTTTTACCCATTACTAGTGTTATGATATGCTATCCCCTCTGGCTAAGATCACACTGAAGCAGGGTTCGATTGACGGTTTACAGAAGCATTGCCAAATGAGTCAAGAAATCTTGTATGATGTACTTTAGCCGCGATGCTCGTCGAAAAATCATTCCCTATACATAATTCGAGTATGCTGTTTCGCATGATTTCATAAATGCACCTTCCACGTTTTCCCTTTTGGGATGAAGCATAAAATAGATGCATGAACATCATTAGGGAGAAACCAATCAAATCTAAGTTAGAAAAACAGTACTAAAACAACGCAGAACTGGATGGGTCTAGTTGAGAAAATTTCAGTGAAGCGAGAAAAAAAAAAGCAGATTTAAGCATATCTTCTCTAACGGTGCATTATCTGTATTGCTTTCCAGAAAAAAAAACACAAATTTTTTAATCAAAATTAAATTTATAATGAAGCATAGAAGGGTTTATTATAATTGTTATACATTTACTTTTCTTGAAACCCATTCGTTCCACTATAAAAAAAATACTAAATTTAAGAAAAAAAAGTGTGGTTTAATCCACAAATGCAAATAAAAGCCTAAGTAGTATCAGCTGCAATAATATTCGAGGAAGCTAATTTCCTGGAAAACATTAAAAAGTGATGTAAATACCAAAAGAACGCTTCACTGCAGATAAACATATAGAAACTGTTGTTAAAATTTACGATGTTGAGATACACTTAAGGTTTTATGAAAAATAAAAAGCCACGCGTTATTATCGGTTTCCCATAATTCAGGAAATAAACACTATATTGCCCTACATGTTAGCACTTTCCCAGAAAACAACTTTACTACATGTAACAGGCAAATTTTGTCGCTTTTTAGTGGGTATCCACAAGCGTCATTCCTTTCAAAACTCCGCCCATCTATACAATATGAGTTTTAACACAATTCCTGCGAAACTATAAAGAAGATGCCAGCTATAAGGTATTGATCTGCTGATATAATCTTCATCATCTAAAACTTCAAATTTCCATATTCCTCAAAGATATTTTACATTGGACTTCGGATAAACAAAAGCGTTAAACCAAAATTGGCCAGCATCCAGCTGTTATATGATTATGGTTTTAGACTATCTATAAGACAATATAATTAAACATGGCAAATTATTGTAAATATGCAACCGTAGGTTTCCGCTTCAAAAGACGTCATCAAGCGATTGTCAATTATGGAAATAGGGTAATACATTTAAAACATCAGAATAATCAATATAATGAACTAGAAACTGTTTCCGAATTGATAAACATAAAATATTCTCATTTAACTCCTTGACATATGGTACATTTCTTTTCGACCATTCAGCCAACTGATTTCTGGTTAAAATCAAACAGCTGTCAAATTAATGCGAAAAACTTGTCATAGATTGTCCAAGAGAATGCATGCTTGCAATTCTATTAACATCAGGATAATATTTGAGTAAAATCACGTCTCTTCATTAAATTCTGCAATATCTATTACACCTGATTCACACCAACGTTGATGTAGAACTGATGTGGATCAAGAAAACTTTTGCGTGTTAATTCACACCG
>JAQGCC010001383.1:0-24207 GCA_034698905.1 Xestoiulus laeticollis | reverse complement strand
GTGGGAATTAACACTCGGAAGTTTGACCTGATCCACGTTAGTCGATGCACATCAACGTAGGTGAGAATAAGGTGTAAACATATACAAGTAGTGAACTTAAAATCAATAGTTTATACATTCAAATCAAAACTTTCGTTAACAAATAATCAGAATCGAGCATTGTTGGATTAAAAATATCAATTTCATATTACACGAATAACCGATGTTATTATATAGTTACCCTGAGAAAAATCACTCAACTCTGTAAAATATGACATCAAAGAGGAATTCAGCCATGGCAGCCTGCACACAATTTCAAGTGAAATGTCTTCAGTAAGCCCAGACTGCTTCTTTACTTGGGGAAAAAATGCAATGTAATCTGGGTGGCCTTCCTGTTTGCTATATTTTCTTTTTCAGAGCTCGTAATTAGAAATCCTAGGACCATGCGAATGAAAGGTTTCTGTCTGTTTGTGTGCCAAGTCCATCTTGGATGTCAAATGAGTTGAGTGGCTCTTACCAAATACGAATGGTCATTTCTCGTTACTTGTGGACAGAAAAGGGTCCATGGGGACCACATGACTAACATCTATTGGAAAGCCGCATACGATAAGGGCCTGCTTCAATGTTCTGTTGAAGGGAATGTAAAAAAGCATTCGCCATTTTGCCATTGGCTATTGACCGAGTCATTAATCATCCTTGGTTTACAATAAAATGAACGACCTCAGGTCAAACCTTACACGAAGATTCTTGCTAACCTGTGAGGTGTCACATTTGTATAAATTGACAATACCAGAATAAAATTATGCAATGTTATCTTTGCAGGGATCTTGGCAAAAGATCAAGACACAAATACAAATATTACAAAATCTTTTGGTTCCAACTAAAACTCTCAGATTACACAACTGATTTGAGATAGCTGCTTGTTTGTCTTCTTGCACATTTACTAAACGATATTAATACATAGCAAAACTGCAACTTATGAAAATGAATTAAGATTAAGAAATGCTCTTTTAAGATAGCTAAAGCCTTAGCTAAAGACATTAATTGCACATTTTTTTAACCGCAATTATTACACAAATTATAAGATATCTACCAGAACATATCCAGACAAGCGAATTGCATTATAGTTGACTATAGATTATAATGTCAACATTACATCTTATTACAAGAAATTATAAAAGGAAGTATACTTCATCCAATTTAGAGTTATATTTGTCACTGCATTATTCGTATAAGAATTCTTGCAATGTGTAGTTGCTTTTTTAATTCAGGAAATAAGACAATTCTTTTGGTAATAATTGGAATTAATTGGCCTCTCTTAATCTTACAAAAATCTGCCGGTTATAAAATAAAATGTTGTTTCAGGAAAAACGATCATTCTCTTGAGGGAAAATACATTAAATGCAGAGAATTTTCTTTAATAAAACCTACAAATTATCAACAAATATAAAACATTATTTTTATCGCAGATTACATAATGTAAACAGAAAGGTCGCATATATATTTCGTATATGTAAATGTGATGTAACCTAAATGCGCTCTACATGTATACTTCAATGCCTTATGGGTATTTCAGCATTGTAAAATATGAACTGGGGGGAAAAATCAAACAACAAAAAAAGATCTGCAGAAATTGTTTGATGCATCTTCAACTTCTTAGTTACGCAGTATTTCCTGATACAAGATGATGTTTATTTTCCATACAAATCTTTCCCCAGACAAAACATCGATCACTGAAGCTTAATGTCTTTGAAATAGTCTATATCTATGTAGATGTACCGTATTTGGGTTATACGAAATAAGGCATATATATGTCTTCGTTGTACTTTCATATCTCTAGATTTCCCCCAAAAAAAACTCATGGCAAGGAAGATTTCTGCTGAAGAAAAAAAAATCCCAAACCATAGTTGGTGTATTGCGAACGTTATATCGTTAACCTAGTCAAAAAATTGCACTTGAAAGAACATAAATTACATTTTTTTTGCTTTCAAATTACATCAGTGGCAAAGCATTCCGTGTTAAAATTAAACCTTCTGGCTCCATGGCATGTCATGGGAAATCGACCTGGCAATTTCGACTATAAAAAGGGCTCCAATCACAATAACACAGCTTCGCAACGCTTCGAAAATGACAAGTGCTGGGATTCAAAAACGTCTATAGACCATCCATTAAAAGCACCGAAGAGAAAATAATCTGCCTATATAAACATGGACTGTGCTGCATCCACGTGTTTATATGTATATGTTTCTAATATTGGTTTTTATGACAGCTGTTCCATGGAATAGCATTCGTCTAGTTTTAAGTCCTATATTTTACACGTCTAAAGGATTTATTAGTTGCTAAGCGCAATTGCAACATTATAATTCAACGTTCAGATATCGAAAATATCATAGAGTGAATAAGTCCAAAAAGAATATTGCGCACGCACATCATATTATATGCATTAGGAAAATAGGGAAAAAATACTCATATAGTAAAGTCAATCCATTGGCAGCCTACCATTACAATTTACAAAAAAAGGAAAGAAAAAAAAAACAGGTGGCAGAACTTTATTAATGCCATATTGGTAATGGATTATTCAATACCATCCCACTTTTTGAATTGATTTGATATAAATAAGTGAAATGCAGACCAGCAACCGGCGAAATCAAAATACTGGATTTTTTATATCGTCAGATATGTTTTAGTTGGGGAAATCAATAATTCGCAGAACGTAGTGGAAAGATTTATCAAGTTTAAATCAGGATCACCTTTCACTCGATATAGGCAAAATATGGTCTAGGGCATATCCACTCCATCACACGACTATAGACGAGTTCGGTTAGCCGCCATTTATCACGGTTATTTTCACAACCTCACCATTGAATTATGTGCAAAAGATGGCCGTAGAGTCATAAATTTTGTGAGAAAATATGACGCATTTAGTTTATGAGATCAAGTTTCATTTGTGGCATGCAACCAACCAATACTGCGCAAACAACTCTTAAGCTTAGGACATTCCTGTATATCGATCTCGAGAAACTTCTGCCCTAAGCGATGTCACAAGAAATCAAAGAGATGCATTATAATGAATTATAAAATAAGGGATATACTAACGGCACCAGAGTGTGCCTGCATGATCTTTCCAGAGCACATTCTACGAATGTTTCTCAAAAAAGATATTCTTCAACATTCAAAAATGCACATGTAAAACTCAATCGTAAAAAAATCAACTTTATAATTCTAACAGAATTATGTTACCTACATGAATGCAGCCATTAAAGTTAAATAATACATTTTCAATGGACGAAAAGGTGTCAATTAAGCACAAGATGTCACCAATGTAAAGTTTTACTAAAACTTTTAAACTATAGATGTGCATATGAATGTCCACAATAAAGAAATCAAATAGCCATCATGTGTTATACAGAAACAGACATTTGAGAAACAATTATGTTTCTATTCACAAGTAAAATGCCAATTTAAAAATAAAAACAGCAATGATTAAACCAAATAGCTTTCTAATGATCTTAAATTTATAGCACACGAAAAAACTTAATTCTCTACAGCATATTATTTAGTAACTCAATTATTGGCACATGATCAAACATCTAAAACATGTCTAAGCATTCAACGGTTATAAAAATCATGATAAAAATCCATTTCAGCAAGCAATCTGAAAATGATAACCAAGACCTAGACCAACAAATTGTCCATTTAAAATTGTAGCATTAACTTAGCCGGTGTAATTATACTTGTTTCGTAGAATTCAAATCTTATAAATGAAAATGAAATTTGAATCGGTTGAAAGTGTCACTACAATTCAATTCAATTTTATTATTTATTTATTTATTACCCTGCAGTCAGCATATGTTGCTGCCATGTGGCAGGGGTCAAAGTGGCAGATTTTTAAAAGGAAGAGAACATGGTCAAGTATATGTCTACTCTAAGGTTAACTCCCAATTCGAAGAAAATTCATTATTACATTTTTTTAATTTTTCAGGAATATAAATCTTGCCAATAACAAAAATGCATTAGTGAAATTCAAACGCTGTACGTGCAATATTCAGTCGCTTTGCCTTTCTTCATATCTGTTTCTGAGAACCCGGACGTCAATAAAGTACAGAGAACTAAGACCAGAATGTAGTGACAATAATAACAATAAAATTTATTTATGCTACTAGCATTACTTCCCAGACATTAAATATCGTTTCTGGTGAGTCTTAGGGCGAAAAAAATCTTCACGTGCCCATAAAAACTAGCGTTTGTTTTTATCCTAGCTAATAAAAGTCCAACCACATCCTTTAATAAAAAAAATTAAGAGCATTCTGTAGCATAGTATTGATAAACCCACTCGTACTTGGAGTTTATACCCTCAAGCAACCTTTTCGTCTATTATAATATTTTCTGTAGAGTTAGCATTTTTTTTTAAAATTTACACAAGGATGTTATATCTGAGATTATATGCCAAAAACATTAAAACAAAGAAACATTTTTATTAAAATAGGATATAGAAGTGGTTAAAAATTTGGAAATTTGAAGTCTGAAGCCATATTTCGTAATTCCTTATTAGTATTATTATACTTTAACACTTTAAAAATGGTCATTCTAGAATAAATTAGGAAATGGTTATCCAATTCTTATTATTTTTGATAACTTTTAATAAACCTTGCATTTGGATTGGTCTTCTCAATATAACATCGTATAAAACATTTAAATCAGATAAGCGATGAAAAGGAAATTTTAAATATAGTTTATTTAAAAACCCACTCAATTAAGATCTTTATATCCTTTTTTATAAACTTATATTTACACATGTCATAAAAAGCATCAAGAAATTTAAACTCGCATTTCTAAATAAATGCTTAATAATGCGTAAAACTGAAAGCATCGCCATTATCAGCGTCAAACACAATAAAATAACTATTAGTCTTTAAAATATTTGTCATTTATATATCTTCTGACATGAAAAACTGATAAATTATTGGGTTGGCAAGTTGAGGCTAAGTGATCATCTTCACAAGAGTCCCCTCAATTAAATTACGTAGCAGGCAATCTCAGCAAGGCATCACAAACATTTATTTCAATGTGTTGAAGCCCAACAGATTTTAGAAACGTTTTTAAATGAACATCTACCCACAGGGAGTCCATTCCAAGGCGTATTTTGGCATTTCACAGACCATGGTAAAAAAGAAAAAAATGCCTTCAAGCAGCGTTCTTAAGTATCGACGATTTAGCATCGAATGCATGAAGGAAACTAACCAAACACTCTTCAACGTATGCAAGCTATACGACAGAAAAGCTAGAGAATTTCCAATAGTATTTTTATCTTTCACGTGACTTTTCTCATATAGGTAGCATATCGATATTTTTGAAAATCCATTCTCATTTGCATACTGTAATTTCAGGTATAATACATTATACCGTTCAATAATGAAACCCGAAATCATGCTTAGCTATTGGTATATGAAATATTAATGTTCTAATTAGTATCACATTTATTGATAAACTAATATTATAATTATAAATGTTTACATGTACTAGTTTAAAAATGGAAATAAAGCTTTAAGCAGCTTTGAAATAGTGTGCACTTCTATTGCAATGAATACAAAAAGTGTAGAAATACAATGCATTAAGGATTATAAAGTGCGTAAATTATGAACATAGGGTTCCCAGTGTTAATTATTATTAAAACATGAGAGCATCAATTTTCTTTAAAGTGATTGCTTTTCCACCAAATCCTGAGCTTGAAATTACTTTTTAAGTAGTGGGCCCTGCTTTTAAATAAATACATGGCAGACTATTTAATATATTGAATATATATCGTATATTCGACTATTCTAAATGTTATATATATAATAATATATGATAAACACGGTTAATCCAATATAAAAATCGCTCGCCGAACGCATAAACACAGCTATGAAATAAATTGCTCGTAAAAAGAATTATCGTATACAAGTTTTTGCTTAAATATGAAATTTATATTCATCTTTGCACTGCAAAAGGCAACATGGAAACATCAAACATTGAAAATATGAGCTTCAACTCTGCGTGTGAGTTAAGATCGCAATATCCCAGAAGATACACCTAGCTTTTAAATTGACTTCAAAATTTCAATTTCTGGAAACATTGATATTTATTCAACAAAGCGCAATTTCCTGACTTTTTCGAATATGTTGGCTTTCCCAGCATTATTTATTTCATAAAAAATGAATAGAAAAAGGCGATGAGTTGGTCAAACTTAAAGCTTAGGTCTATGAAGTCAAAAAAATTCATGATGTGCATTGAAATTGAACTTTTTTATATCATTCAATTTTAGAAAACCATGAAACCGTTTATTGACCTTTTATTAAACAATATGCAAACATTTAATACAAATACTTCCATAAATAACTAGCATTTGAGTTTATAGTATTCAAATTTAGAACATGCTTAAGAAAATGATCCAATGTGCAATATGTATGGTTTCTTTGTAAAATAATATAAATAGTTTGTATATATAACAAAAGCGTGTGTGTGTATATTCTTTGCATGCATATTTGACTTATAATTTACGAGCTTTTTATCCAAAAATAGGCATTTGCAAGTGATGGCACTAGCATCGTATTTGGCCCATTCAGATTTATTTTAATATTCGTATTGCTCGCTTACATGCCATATTTTTGGTGTATGGAGTATCATTTATGAAACTTTCGCACGCCATGTCCATTTTGTATATTAGAAAACGCGCATTTATTACCGATATTAAAAATCCATAAAACTTTCTAGAACATATTAAGGACGATTAATAATATAACGACGGTTTCTCATTAAGTGCTCCCGCTAGCCGGCGCTCTTATTAATAGCTTTTAATTATAATGAATAAACATTATAAGCTACAAATACCTGGATTTAGGACATGTACGAGTGCATTTCCACTTTGAATGCAATCCCTACGTCAACAAAATCTAGTCACGCTTGGAAAATAGTGTCATCATCAGGCTGGTCATAAGTTCAAATATAAAACGGCCGCCATTTAATGACCTTTCTATACGACTCCCCACGGTGAGAACAAACTCAACAAAATTAAGTCCATAAAGATAATGCATGGCGTGTTGCTCATAAAATTCCGTTGGAATATTACCTCAGCAGAGCAAATTTTCTTTGGTAAATAATAATTGTAGCAAAACGACTTGGGTGGGATGGCGGAAGACCAAGCATCTACTCTCAATGTTATATATAAAACAAAGCATTTGAAGGGTAATGTCTGAATTTCAACATCACGTAATATCCCATTAAGAGTTTTCAACATATATTTCTTTCAATTTCTCTCTACAAGCTGTACACTGTACTTCTATTTGTTTTCTGTTAATTGAATTCAACATACGCTATTCGGTGAAACATTTTAGTCCAGAAACAAGCTTCTTAACTATAACAATGCTTTTCTGAATTGCATCACCAAGAACCTACATGCAATGGATATGACCGTACAACTGCAGAAAAGTAGTTACAACCTTAACTACTTTTCCAAGGCAACGTCCATTGTTTCACATTTTATTGTTGCTGAGGCACTATGCACACACCGAATAGATAATATTCATTTACCTGATGTTGCCAACAATGATTTCAAGGGATTATCTTTATAACTCCTTTGCAGCTAGCCTATTATAGCAAAATTTAATTCCCCGACGAAATTTTTGCAGAAATCATGTAAACATTATTTCACAGTGAACCTTTATAAACACATTTACTGGCCTATACAAGGTAAAATATATTTTGAGTAGCGGCATCACTACAATTGTAATTTCAAAAGCAAATTGAGCATAACAGGCTATATATCTTAACTTAAGATTTCTAAGTCAACAAACAAGCCCAAAGTACCAAAATATGTTGAATATTTTTATTATACAGTGCTTAGGATATACGACGTCATGCCTGTTAAACTCTTCAGCATATTGGGTTTCATATGAGGCCTACTGAAATTTCTAGGATTTCATTTGGAAAATTGCTTCCTTCATTCTAAAGCATATCCTTCGAGGATGTCAGAGTTGGCAAAAGCTGCCTAGGCACCACTTTACCTATAATCCACGCCATTTTTCTTGCACCATTGATTTTACAATGCGGGGCATTGCACGAAAATCTTGGCTTGGGTATAATAACTACAATAATAACAGCCGAAACGCTGGCATTTTGGAGAGAAGTTTATATACCTAATGTCTCAATAATATTAACAAATGGTTAAATTCAACTCAACCTATATTTTAGCCTAAATATGAAATGCACATGCATGCAGTGTTACCTAAAAATGCTCAAATGCAAACAACTTTAGTGAAAATGTACACATTCCAAATTTTGGGAGATTTTTTTTTCATTTCACACGTTGTCACGAGAAATACATGTAGGCTATATAGACAAAACTGAATATTTAATAGATCCATATATAGGATGTGTTAATTTCTAAAAAAAATATAAATTTTGACGAAATTTTATCATTTTAAGTATAAACTCCAATTGAAAATGCATATACTAAACACAGACACCAAACACGTGCTGTCATAACATCGATACAAACTTTAATTGGATACTAGTAAACATGGGCATAAAAAATTTCACAACGTGGCGATGTGCAGTTCACTCGAGTTCAGTGTCAGTTGCATATTTGTTAAGCAATCTAACATAGTGTCTACATTATTAATAAGATATGTTCCGCTGATGCAACAAAACCATCAGGCAGTGAATGAGAAAGCATTATAGAAACACGCTATACTGTCAAAAATAATTTGATTTACGTTCATAATAACTTTATAGGTAAGCATTTGTATTATGAGCATTAGTAAAAACTTCCATTTCTTTGAATAAATTTCAGTGATGCAATATTTGAGTTAAAAACACCATAAAATGGCATCAACAGACTTAATTATTAAAGCGATGAACAAATATCGTATTCCTACAAACTAATGCAAATCTAAAAAGATATCTTGGCATAGAAAAATATTCCTGAAATGTGGAATAACTTTTCACAATCAGCCACGTTTTATTTTTCTAAACAGCATCTATTCCAAAGGTGAAAGTTCACATGGCCAACAAATTTGCTAATAAGGACATGTGTGCAACCATGCATTCTCGGTAATGTTCTTTCAACAAACCAACTTACCTGAGCAAGCCACTCTGATAATTAGTAGGTTACTGACCACCAGAAGCAGAAGCCAACAGTCACTTCTTGAGCAACTTCCGCAATGGGTAACGGCAGGTCCTTTGGACAGCGCGAAAAAGCGCGTTCGTGGCATGGTTAACCGGTTGAACTAAGGTTTGCACAAGAACGCGCTAGTTTCTTCGAAATGCTTATTTCGAGAGGGGTGACTGATGCCTATCTTCCAGCACCACTATGAATCACTGTTGTCACGCATTTTTATCAACAAATTCCTGACACGGAAACAGTCAATGCAAAGTGCAACCCCCCAAAAAAACGGCATAAAGGTACTGTCACTTCGGATTTTCTGTCTAATAGATCTCAGAGGAAGATTTGCAGATGTTTTTCAACCGAAAATCATCGTTGCAGCGTTCAAAAAAAAAGAAACACGGGAGAGTCAAGTGTTGATTTCCATCCACTTACAATCGGATGCACTGGCATAACAGCACATCCCGCAGCGGCATCAACAAGCAGAACCACCAAGGACAGTGCCCGTAGTCCTGGCCGGACATGGGAGTGGACAAGCCGCTCCTCAGAAACACTTGCGATCCAGATGCTAAACCACGTTGCCTGCTATGAAACGTTTTCGTGAAATGCAACGCTGGATGTTATCACAACGAGCCTCCTTTCACGGAGTTGGGAAAACTGCTAGTCGTCTCCAGCACCATCCACTCTCCTTTTAAGCAAGTGCTCGTATCGACCCAACATCATTTGGCGAATGCCTTTCTGCTGGAGCATCGCCGGAATGCGCAACACCATCTATAGGCTTTCCTATAAAACATTTATTTCAGGCATTCGCTTTTGACTCTACATCCTCTAAAACGATAGAAGTGAACTCAAAACGTTAAATTTCCACGGAATAAACTTCTTCACATGCTGCAGTAAACGCGGAGTAATGTTTTTGTTGTAATATTTACACATTTACACTCAATGCAGGGACGTTACATTGACCAAGGACGAAGTACGGTATCTACATCATAATCAAGATATTATAACGGGCAGAAAAATAAAGAAAACTTGGGAGGACACAATCTCTAATGCATGCACATGTGTAAAGATTAAATTGACTAATATTTTTCAATCTTTTCTGATTGCATACGAATTCCAATAAAGCTGGACGTGTATACAATGCAGTATTGGTCACCAGATCTAAGTAAAAGATTAGAGCAGTATGGATATAATACATGTGCATACCATTGTTCATGTGACAAAGTAGGCTCAATGTAATACGAGTTTTTTGTACCTGAAGAAGGCTGCATGTTAAAATACCATGCTGGTAGTAAAAATAATTAAGGCAAACTATCCACATTTTTAATTTTCTAAAGTTTGCCTTTTAGTACACTATCCACATCTTTCATATCTGAATCAAAAGCAAGATTCACAAGTAGGCCTACATTTTACTATATAATGTATGAAGTTTCTATAGTTTATAATACCCTAAAGTGTGCATTTTGTGGACATTTAGGCTTGTAAGGCATCAGTAAAGGCATGAATGGACATGTTAGTTTTCAGCATAAATTTGAAAAGGGCATGCAAAGACCCCCTAGGATTATGTAGAACAGCATATTTCGTTGTAATAATCCAGCAAAACTAATCGACGTAACCGATACGAACTAGTTCAGTTGAAACATGAAGATCAGATGTTGTACTATCATGAAATACTTGCCTGTAGCTATGATTTAACTTTGGGAGATAGCACGCTCGTTCTAAATTATCTGGATATAATTTCCAGTTTAATTTCGTTGCATTTTCGCTGTCGATTGGCCCTCATCTGTAATACAATCTCGCATATGCGGTTTTCGGGTTAGCAATAGTGGAAAAGGCTGATTAAATCACATTTTTCGAGCGCATCAACTAAATGGGGTGTTCACATGAAATGTTAACCTCACCAACGGCTGCTTGGCACGAATCGGTTGGAATTAAGGGGAATGTGCATGGGGGTGAGGGGGATGATGGCTTTTCACGCACGCTGATATAAGTAATGGCTCGCAAGATGTTATTTTTAGGTTAATAATTTTCTTTTACGTGTTTATTAAACCGGTGTTTATCCACGCTGGAAATTATCGCGTCGTTACAACTGTCACTAGCAGGCACTGAGCTGTTACTCACGTTAGATAACATATACAAGGTGAGGTCATGTACATACTAGTAACACGGTCGACGAAATAAAAACACGAGAAAAACATCCTTAGTTTTTTACGAGAAGTTTCCGGACATTGACGAAAGGGCCTTTTCCTTTTTAATATGAAACTGAGCAGTTAGTAAGCACCATGATGAGATAAATGGGAGATAACGAGGCATGCGCTGTTTTAATAAACGTTCTGAGCGCTAAAACAATGTCTGCTATAAACGATATTATGGAACGTGTAAATTGAACACGACAAATGTATGGAATTCTGTACTTTTTCATGCCACAGATACATGTAGTGTGATGCCCTAAATTCAAACGTGGAAATATTCGAATTTTCTAATGTCATATTTTTCACAACATCTCAGAAAATGTTTAGATGCTCGATTCACAATAGCAATCTAATTATCCAATATTAATTTATAATTTGTAAATGTCCAACTGAAAATATTAGACATGTGAAATTCCAATGTATAGACAACAATATTTATTGAATAATAGTGTAATTTTTTATTACCTGTTGCCTACTCCATTATTTGTTACAGTTTAAAACACAAACCCAAAACCCTGCAAATTAATGGCAAATAAAAAAACAATTAATCAATACGTTTAGTATAACCTCCTAAAAAACTTACCCTGAACCTTACTAGAGTTTGACCATGAAAATAATAATTGTTAATTAAAATATTTCACATAATTCATTTATTTGCAAATTGATAGGGGGCAACTTAAATTAAACGAGGCTGGAGTACATGAAATTAATTTCACGAGCAGCTTCTATTTAAAATGAAATTCAATTAGTGAACATTAAAGTAATTAAATCTGCAGTATAATTGCGTTTGCTTTCAATTTAGCATTCGCCGGAATACATGGAATCATTTATAAATCGGTCTAATATAGAGCCATAAATGTTTTCGCTAAATCCTTTAGTTTATTTTAAAACTTACTTAGAGATAAATTATTGTTTTCTATTCACTTTCGCCGAATTATCTGGAATGTTTTCCCTCGAAGCACGTGTATTGGTTCGTGCGATCCTGAATTCATTAATATTTTACTTCAGCCATATTAGATTTGATTAAAATACAACCACCAGCTATTATCAGGTGGATTCATCAATTTTTCATTCTTTAAGTGGACTTGTAGTTTACCCCATGCCAATTGCTAATTGTTCCTGGAGCCAAGATACGAAGGAAAATATAAAGTTCACCGTAGCGTATTTTCAAGCTCCATCAGGCTAGGCAAATTCGAAAATAATTACTCAACAAAGCAAAATTTGCTGGCATTAGGGCAATTAAAGCAACAACACCATCTCCAATGTATTGAATTTTCATTAAGGGCATTTTATTCAACTTTTTAAAAATATTTCACGTAATTGATTGATTATATCTATAATAAAGCAATATATGCCGCCAATTTGGGTGATTAGGCTGGCCAATTAACTTATATGCTAAATTTCTTTCTACAATGTATTGACAAAAACAAGACTTATTTTTGAAAGTTTTTAAACCTGAATTACATTATGATTTTTTAATTTTATCAAGCCATGCAACAATTGAAGCAGTTTGCATGATAGATGAGGCTACTGTATATATTTTCTTTGTAGTTTCATGTAAACTATGCCAACTTCCAGTAAAAGTTATCGTGGATTAGGATTATTTTGTCATATCTCTATCTAATAAAATCGTTTAATCAGAGCAGAAAGCTCAATGTACACAAAAGTATTATTTTGTATTAGTTCTCAAAAATCATTAAATACAACGAGAAGTACTTATCATACAACATACAACAATTGAAATCGAAGCCACGATTTATATCGACCATTAGGCTACAACAAGATAAACTTTTTTTTGAAATATGAATTTCTTAAGTAAAACAAGTGAACCCTTTGTCCATTACGCTTTACAAATAAAACGGATCTATCTCGACGACCCGAGCACAATACAATCGAAAGCTAAAGAAAAAGTGGGTATAAATAAATAATTTCGTCTTTTTTTTCAGGTCCATATAGTTTTAGTCAACTGCTAGTGCGTAGAGATGTTAGTCCCATGTCGTTGAACTAATACTTCCACTTCAATTGGCAGAGGAAGTGCTCTGAAACGTCCTCAGACGATCTACCGTAGCAGAAACATTTCCGATTGGTTTCCAATGCTGGCTGCTCTCAACATGCAAGAGGAGTTTAGAGATAAAAAAAAACGAAATGCAGCCATTTACAAAGGAATTTAAGAGGTAACTTAGCCCAGGCAAGATCGAGAAAAGCCAATTGAATTGTCCACTGACAGCATTTCATTCTGATTAAATTCAACAAGATGGACAATGGCCGAAGATAGCAGAAAAGATTAATCAAACAACTTTATTTACGGATCAGGTGTTTCCACTCACTTTCTCTCCAATTCCGAGCTTCAAAAAAATATAACGACTACATTTAGACATTGGTGAATCATAGCGGTTCAACCGTGTTATCCAAACTGCGTCACTTGACATTTTGTTTGTCCTCAAATGGTTTTATAAAACTCACAAATATCATATGTATGTCTCAAGACATAGGAGCCTATGACCAAATTCACCTTTTAAATTAAATGGTATATACTGTTGCAATTACATGGACCCATCAATACGATATCGTGTTTAGAAACTCTCTTTCGTCTTTCATATTTGTAAAATATTCATTTTTGCATTTCAACGACTTCATTCATTCATGAATAAAAGCACGATGTATGCAAAACAAATCTAAATAGAAATGCAAGGTAGTGGAGTGCATATGCATGTATGTGATATATGAAAATGTCAGAAGATGTTCGAATAATATAACGGCCTATTTAAATATAGTATATAGCTTTTCTTATCTTCCATATCCTGGGCACTGATGGGACTGCTGTTTATGAATGAATGGACGAGATGTTTAAAAAAACTGTTTTAAAACCATCTAATTTCAAGCAAAAAACTGGTCAAGTTTAAGTCATGAACTATAACCATCATATAGCAGATTAGAAGAATTGTCTACAATTCGTCCGTTGAATATTCTCAAAGTCTACGAACTGTGGTGCCCAATGTACTAGATGCCCATCTATAAAGGTTTAGTTGTATTTTTATGTTTTCCTTTTATTTTCACATCAACAAGGATTCATCCAACCGCTGCATTTGCAGATTTTTTAAAGAAAAAGAGCATTGCTAATGCATCGACAAAAACTGACAAAAAGATGCCGAGCACCCATCTCTCTCTATCTTTGGCTTTTTAGCAAGGAGTAAACCTGATTTGTGACTTCATTGTTTTTTCTCGCGTTTTCCCAAAGCAAACATGCACTTGGCTTTGAGCAAATGTGCATTTTCTACCTCAGTGAAACAATCCCTCTGTTAAGCCAATTCTTAAGTGCATATTTACATTTTCACATGCGTGCAGAAATAGTTTTTTTAAAAAAAAAAACAGAAATCAGAGCAGTTGGCCAGAGGCGTACATATCAAGCAAAAAAATTGGGAATAAAACGAGGGTAATCCAAAGTGCTAAACAGAATTCAGTGAAACGATTTCTTATTTTAATTTAAAAAAAAATAATGTAAAGATTTGAACTTGAGTTCAATGACATTGTACAACAAAGTCCCTAAGCATCTACTAAACATTTAGTGAAAGTTAAAAACTAAAGCATGTATAATTAGAAAAATAAAACCATTATTTCCAATTTATCTCTCAAAATAGGATAGAAAAGCAGAAGGTCTATGCCATCAAGTATAGCATAGATTATACAATTGGTTTTTAATTAATGCTATTAATGGCATAGTCAATTTTCCAATAACTTGTCAGATTGTAAAAAGCAGTAACAACGTTTCTTATATATAACTTATTTAAATACTAATATAATTCAGGAAAAACAACTACTGCACGGGTTATATGGTCTACATGTACTGTTTACGACCGGTCTATTTTACGTAGCCACACAGCAATAGAAGGATCCATACTCCATGTCAAATTTGCAAATAAAAGAATGAAATAATAAAATAAGTCATGTGAACCGATATAATTACAGTATTCTTACTGCCAAACACGATTCGCCACAGTAAAAACGGTAATAAAGAAGCATATTTTAACGATTTGCATTTAAATGTGTCTGCAATATGTTAATTTATGTAGAAGTCAAATGGGGACAATAGAGGGATTGAGTACGCCTCCCTTAATGCTCCTTTAATGCTAACCACATTGACAGCACTGTATGTTTTTCCAATGCGTTCTCGTTAAGGTAAATCAGTTGACGGGGCATTAAGGGAGGCGTGCGCAATCCCTCTAATGCTCCCTTAATGCTCCCTTAATGCTAACCACATTGACAGCACTGTATGTTTTTCCAATGCGTTCTCGTTAAGGTAAATCAGTTGACGGGGCATAAAGGGAGGCTTTTAATCCCTCTAATGTCTATAAAGGTGCGTTTACACTGCGCGAAAATGGAAAACAAGTTTTATGAAAACAAGCTAGACGGCTGTGGCAAACGAGAAAAACGATCGATGCTAGAAAACGGACCTTGGACCCGCCATGGACGGAAATTATAGATCGTCCAAGTTCCGTTTTCTAGCATCGTTTTTCTCGTTTGCCACAGTCGTCTTGTTTTCGTCAAACGTGTTTTCTATTTTCGCGCGGTGTAAACGCACCTTTCGAGCCCAGCAGTATATTTGTGTCAGTAGTCTGCAATTTTTCTAAAAATCCTTTGATATGAATGATGTATACAAATAAATTTTCGCTAATTTGGTATACGAATCAGCATGGAAACAAATGGAAACCATAGGTACAGCTGATAATGTATATCTATACACTGATTTTACCTTAAGAATTGAGGTAACCATGCCATAAAAAACTATTACTTCACATCAATGTGATAAAAACATCATGCCGCCTGCTGTTGAATTTTTCCAGAATGAAGTAACACAAGGATTTTCTTTGTTTTTACCCCAGCAACACGCGATAATTACACATTTTTTCCCATACAAAAGCTTTTAGTAGATCACCATCTTTCATACTTGATATAAAACGGAGTTGGAAAAAAATCGTACACGGCTGTTAATCCGTTTTGGCTTAAAGCATGTTCATTAATTTGCAAATTAATATGCATCGAGGCGTGCCTACTCTAAAACTTCATCTCTATGACCATGACATTAATAGTGGACGATTTTTGCTGTCAATTTTTTTCAATAACCTAATTTGGGTGTACGTGATTTTTTATATGAATTGGAAATCCACAAATTTCACGTGAATATCTTGAACTGGGAGCATGCGCGTTAGAATGCAATTTCATATTGTGTGCAAAATGAATTTGGGACATCTCCCCAATAAAGATTTTTTTTTACTAGCTCTGCAGATAAACGAGTTCTTTTATTAGAGACAAATACGTGATGTGGTTGCATTGCAAAACAAAAAGTATCAGTGGAAGGCAGCAAATAAAAACACGTTCGCTCAGCTCCTTATATTGCTACAAGTTCCCATGAGTAATGCAAAGTTAATCGATTACCAGTGGAAAATAACACTATTGCAGTTCGTAATCGTGCATTTTATTTAAACACAGTTAAACGGCAAATGAAATTAAATCCGTAATTATAAACTGACCTCCATTATAGATTTTTAAAAGAAATTACGAAATGTTTAGCTGTAAATTATATGCTTTTATTTTTTGAGAAAGATATACCGGACATAGAATAAAGATGCAAGATAGGGCTTATGTCATTTCCAGAGAATGACTACAAAAAGTTCAGTTAAACTAGAACCAACAAACTTTTATTGCTTAAAATCTATCCTAATATTATTATTAAACCAAAATCTATAAAAAAGATCAGAAAACTTTAGTTATAGGCTAATACTTTCCAGCTATATGTAGGCCTACACTGTATTATTATGTATAAGACATACCAGCTCGATAATAAACAATAGACAATCTCTGGGAATCCTGTTCTTTACAAAACATTACTGTAATGTTCTCACACAATTCAGCATATTATATTACACGATTGCTAATTCATTTTATGATGTCAACAATATTCTCTACAAAGTACTTGATGCTAAAAACTTAGTGTAAAACTTAGGAATTATCGAAATGTGTTCTTTACCTATTTACGATGTTAATGCCCAGAAACCAGTTGATTATTGAAGGTATTTTTCATTGAATCGCTTCTTGAGCTTCAACATGCATACTCGACATGCGACGAGAAATCTAAAAAAAAATTGTTGAAAACCTTTAGCTAGAGCGCCGTTATAAAAAACAGATTGTGTGCTTTATCACATTCTATTTCTTTGTAAATATCACCATTTTTAATTAAAATACTAATACATATCTAATACATAAACTATCTAATAACTAGGTGATGCTTTGATGCTGTTGAAAATCTTTATTTAATAACACAATTTTTGAAACATAAAATTGTAGGATGCCTGTTTTACACTAGAGGAAGATTACGGGTGGAGGAGATTGCGACTTCCAATATGGCTGCCACTATTTTAAATCGGCTTCACTTTCTGTCGGATATTTAAAAATTAAATCGCGTAATTATAAATAGAGGGATTAAGCACGCCTCCTTTAATGCTCCCTTAATGCTAACCACATTGACAGCACTGTATGTTATTCCAATGCGTTCTCGTTAAGGTAAATCAGTTGACGGGGCATAAAGGAAGGCTTGCTCAATCCCTCTATTAATTAGGTAAGGACCACGGAAAAATAAGCATGTGGTGTTGTCGTCTGGTCGTTATTTGGTCGTCTTTGTCCTAATTCGGTTCCGTTTTTGATCCATTTGAATCCGAGAAACTTACGTCATCGCACGATATTGCCCAAGCAAGCGAGATTTATACTAGGACAAGCGAAAAAATGGGATTTGATGCAGCAGACATATTGGATATATCGTCTTGAAACAGTGTCACATGTTAAGCTCGTCCATTTTTAGGCCTACACGAAACATTTTACTGGCGATTAATTTGAAACAGTCTAAACTGCGGTGTTTTTTCTATTGCATAAAAAAAACTGTTGTTGACCTTTCAAAGTTTTTAATCATTTTAATAATCTTGCGTTTTATTTTCAGCTGGTAAATGTCTATAGTTATCATTAATATTTAAGAGTTCACAGAGTTGAGGCTTAAAAATTCCTGCAGTCGTAGGCTTTAGCAATGCATGAAAAGAGGTACATTGTAAATTGAAGCACTTATAACAATGGTTGCATATGCAAAAAGGTGTGCCATTTAGATATCATAGTTTGTTTGCTACCCCTATGCAATAATGTTGGCAGTATACTATTAATGGGAATACGTTGTAGTGGATTATTAAGTAGGATGCGCAATACCTAAGCAGAGTGTTGAACTGATTTTTTTTGTACATGTGTATTAATTTGTGATTTAATTGGTCGGCTTTAATGAGTTCATAATTTTGGTGTCTTTCGACAGCATATTTACCCCTAATTAGTGGCAAGCTCGCATAGCATTGGTGCTTAGCTTGTTTGCCTACTTAAGACATTCCGTGATTTGCCAAATTTGGTAGGCTTACATGTATGCAGTGTATGTGTGACAACTAGGTTACAGGGCGAGTAAAATAAGCGTTCTGCAGGTTTAATTCTAAGTTTAGGGCTGGTTTCATTGCCATTTGAACAGGATGTGATGTGATGTGCGGGTTGTGTAGGCCTAATATTTTGTGCTGGTATTGGCATGTTTGCTACGAATTGTCGTGTTACTAAGACTATAGGTGCTTAACAAATATTTTGTATAAATGTATGTGGATTTTGCTGTAGGCCTATATATATATATATATATATATTGAAGTTTGAGGCTACTTGAATATTGCAAGAATCTGTTATTAGACTCCCAATATGGCTTCCAGAAACTTAGAAATGCCCTGACTTGCGTCCATGGCTTATTATTTCCCACAAACTGGGAAGGTTATAGCTGTTTATGCAAGGTTATACCTGTATGTTGAGTGTTACACAACATTGAATTTGAAATTCCTAGCGTCGTAATGCTTTAGGAATGCACGAAAATGGGTAAAATGAATCTGATCTTCCATGGCGCAAGCTCATTACTCAGATATCATTTTATCAATTACATGTATGTGTTACATGTACAGTATGTCCACCCCAATACGGGAATGTTGGCAGCATCGTGTGAATGCATGCCAAATTATCGCAATGTCATGTGAATGATAGTCGATTATTGTGTTACTAACACGAGGTTCTTAACAAATTTGTGGTAAGCATGAAGGTAATGATGAACATGAAGGCGTGATGACGTTATAGGTAACAGGTTTAATATACTGTATTACTTATATTTGTGGTTAATTCCCAATATGCCCGTGAGCAACTCGGAAATGTGAACGCATAGCGTCAAACCTTGGACAACGCTCGTTCGATACACATGTATAATCTTACAGCATGTGCATGTTCATTTCCTATGTTTTATGGGATTAAGGTACCAGATAACTAGACCTACTCAAACAACAGACATACATTATTTTTTTATTTAAAGAAACGAGTGCACCTTGCATAATTGGATAATAGCTATTCGCATGCAGCTAGACGTACTTTTAAAACTGCATTATTCTGTTAGACATCAGTGTTTTAACCAGGACGTTGAACAACTTTTCTAAAATTCAAAATGTAAAATGTTTACCCCACTTATGGCTTGCACTTTTAATTCTATTAGAGTGCATTGTTGCCCCATGGGATTTACTTTGGTGCACTCGCATTTCTCATCTTCTGACATTAACTACCTATTCCATGGAGATGTCGATGGCCTATTAAACACTCGCATGCGTATGTACATGTATTTCAAATATTAAGTTACAATACCACCTGATAGTAAAAACACCATGGCATTCAGCAAATGTGCTTAAGGTTAGCTATTGTATGGTTCTAATCTTGTGTTAATAAAGTAATCAAATAAAGTCATTCTCAATAAATAATAAATTTGTGATTAGCCCGAAACATGCATGCAATGAGATTACTTAACATGCATTTATGCTGCAAACACAAAAGCAACTGATTTCACAGCTGTTTCAGCAAACCCTCAAAACCAAGTAGGGTTAAGTTCTAACTATACGAGTATTTAAGAAATGTTCTACTCGTATACAGTACACTATTTTAGAACGATAGCTGGATTCTTACCTATTAAATTTAATTATCGAGAAAGGCAGATTTCATAAGCGAATAGTAATGAAAGTCGCTCATTGAAGCCAAAGTAATGCTGAGATTTAAATTCAACAAACAGCTATGCAACAGTCATAAACGAAATTTTGTATAATTTTATGATCAAAAGTATGCGTTATTAAAAGGCTGAAATCTAAATTGCTCTAAGCTCGAAATTACAAGTGCACTGTTGCCAGTTTTGCTTTGTATGCAGATTATATTGCCATTGAGTCTAAATTTTTGAGAAATTGCGAGCCAGCATTGGATGTAGTTATAAATACAATGAGTTTAAAAAAATAATTATTAAATTTACATCAGCAAATTTGCATTATCCTTAATTTCTCGGGATAGGAGCTAATGTATATACATATGAATTATGAATATAGCTCCAGATCAGAGAGAATCTTGGAAGCTAGATATGAAAAACCAATATCTGATACAGAACTGCACAGCATGCTTTAATTCTCAAGTAGACAGCAAGACCACAACACAACTGCCTAACATTTTAATCCTTGTATTTAAAACTTGTCACCGTTGATTCCATTAGCCACGTGGAGCCTTACAACACGCATTCTGCATGAAAGCATAGTATCACCCACTCACATTACCATAATAGAAAATTGTTGTGTAGTCAATGTTTTCATGACCCTATACATAGCGGTGCTATCGGGTGTTGGGGCGATGAAAGGAATGCTTTCTTAAACAGACAAGCTTTATTTCATTTACATTGCAGCTATGACGATACAAGAAGAAACATTGGCTTATAAAAGACACGCTATAGAACAACGAAAAACAAGCCAATAACTTGTTTTGTTTTTTTGAAAAAAAAAATTGCCTTAAAGCAATCTTCCATGGCCCATGTGCATTTCAAAACAATTTTATAAACATTTATTGCTCCCATTGTAATACTGTCAATATGTGAAAATACCAATGTGGTCTGATATATATGTTAGCACAATAAGTAGACATGCATGTACAAATTTTAACAGAAAATGTATTCAGAAAACAATTTAGTAAGCGTGGACACAAAAACTGATAGAATTTGCCAAAAAAGTTGACACCTTGTACAAGATAGTTGGCAAAAAAAGGTTGCTATAGGGCCTATACATTTAGGTCAGTTGAACAGAAGATTTTAGTTACCTTTTTGAAGTAAATAGAGGAATTGACAGATTTCCTTTAATCTCAACGAAAACGATAAACACACTATTACGCATGCGCATCATTAAGTTATGTGCTGTAAAAGCCGTTATGCTTCTCAAAGACGTTGTGGTATCAATTTAAATTAATGAAATTGTGATCTTCCCTCAATCATATACCCATAGGCAAAAAAAAAAAACCAGTGCTGCCAATGTCGACAAGATTAAAGGATACCTGATCAATCCCTCTATTACTTGATTAAAGAGCTGGCAATGGCGCTGCTTTAAGTTCAAAGTTGTCGAAAAAATATAAGTTTCTTAATGCCATTTTCGGCTCTATCTGCGTGGATTTTCTGTTAAATGCATGTGAAAGAACTACGTGAGACTGAAAGCGACTTCAGTCTGAATAAGTAGACGAAACTATGATAATGGATTAAATCTCACGAATCAAGGCTGTAAATTTAAGTTAGCGGCAAATAAGATGCCATAAATCCCCATGCATGCCTCACAAACTCAAATAAAACATCGCCTTTTTTCAAATGTTTCTTCTAAAGGAGCCACATTTGGATGGTTTACATGCGAATGGGTTTTCCGCTGCGTAACCCTAAGGAAGTCGTTATTTTGGATCACCAAATTTCAAGGAAAAAAAATGATAAAGTTAAACCCTTGTAGGAATATAGGCCAAGCACAGTACACGATAAGTTGAAACGAGGCTGCCAAGTTTCACTTTTCTTCAATTTTTTTTTATAAAAAACCAGTGTGACATGTTGTCAAGATGTATTATGTTCATGCACATTGTTTTCATTTTCGAATTACGAAATAAAAATAACTCTTTCAAACCAAAGTTAACAACATGGTGACAGAGTACCAATGAATAAAAAATCTATACTGATGTCTTAAAAAAATCAAATGTATAGCAGCAATGCCGTGGATGCATGTTAATAGAAGGATGTATTTGATAATTTGCACAGTTTTATGGATTTATTACAACGATATATAGACATATGGTTGTACATAGATTATGTTTTTTATAATTTAATTTACGAATAATCCATTTTTATGTGCATTTTCTTGCATTTTGTTTGTTATAAAGTATCGAAACAATTTTAAGTCTCGTAAAAACAGTTTGAAGCATGGACATAGCATGGACAAAAGCATGGCCTGAAATGCAGCGTTTCGATTGCAGCTAAGTTAATTGCATTTCAATTTCTTTATTTTTGCAAAACTAACTAATAAAATCCATGTTTGATTTGTATTACAAACTGTGATATGCTTTGTCATTATTAATGGTAAAACAGTGGGAAGCATTAGACATATCATGGATAAAAGCATGGCCTGAAATGCAACATTCCGATTAGGCAATCGGAGAAATCCATCCATCGGAAAAACCAAGCGAAACGCTGCATTTCAGGCCATGCTTTTATCCATGCTATATCCATGCTTCACACTGTTTTTACCATTAATAATGACAAATACTAAAAAGTACTTCACAATTTGTAATACAAATCGTACATGGATTTTATTAGTTAGTTTTTCAAAAATTAAAAAGTTGAAATGCAAATAACTTACCTTACAGGTGCAATTGAAACATGTACACATGAAAATAATTTAAATATCGACAAGAAACAGCTCTGATTTTATGTGTAATTTAATTATGAACAACAACATTTTATATACATGTAAAATGTAATACATTGACTTATAGTGCTTGCAATGTGATTCTTTTTGTGTGTTTGCAGGAATCCATGGCGAATACAACAATCGCTGTCATATTAGCCGTAAGTTTTCAGCTTTATTTTGGTCAAACTTTCTTGATTTTATGTCATCTCATATTGTGATAGCACTTCGGAATGTACATAGTCTTCTATTTTGCTATATGTCATTTCGATGCTGGCGCGATCCATTTTTATGTGCATTTTCTTACATTTTCTATGTAATAAAATATCAAAACAAATTTAAGGGTTCATGAAAAATTTAAAAAAAAACATTGCTGGGCTTTTAAATATATGCATTAAGGTTTATCAGAAAAACCCTAAATATAGGGTTCATCAGAAGTTTATGTACTGATGGCTCAATCCGTATGGTATACAAATGGTGGACTATATTGTTTGAAGGTTGTTGTTGGTTCGAATCCCGCAGCTATCATTAGATTTTGTCATTCAAAATTACCAAATCTAATGAAAGCAGCAGAATTCGAACCAGCAGCACCTGTGAAACACCAAGTCCACGACATTGATGACCATACAGATTGAGCCACCAGTACATAACGAACACTAAACGAAAAAATGGGATATTTATGATTAACTTTACAATCATTTTAAAAACTGGAAAAGACCCTAGTTTCGAATAATCCCCGGGGCCGATTAATTAGAGTTAAATTTCTAATGAATTCCGGTCCGATCTCGAATGAACCTCGGGTGTTAGGGAAATTCCCCTGCAGGGTGCGCGCCACATATTTTCTGATAGGGGTGGTTCATTAATTACGTGAGATGTTTTTGGCGATTTTTTGAATCCCCCCCCTTCCGTGGTGAGATTTGTTGAGATTTGGCTCGACATTCCCCCCCTCCCCTAATCTCATGTGAGATTTTTCAGAAATTGTACTTTTCCTATAATTAAATGCCTTAGATTAATTTCAAAAAACAAAATTTGTTTTATTCTTTTTTTATTGAAGACTAATATTAAGATT
>JAQGCC010001382.1:0-24208 GCA_034698905.1 Xestoiulus laeticollis | reverse complement strand
CCACGAAATAAGATGCAAAGATGCATCTTAATTTCCCCACTATTTTAAGCTTAAAATTAGCTGCATTTTATAATAAGACGGACAGTAATATAAAAGAAATGCAGAAGATGCATCTTAAATAAAGTTAAATTTTAAAAGATGCATCATAACGTCTTATTTGTAAGAACGTGATATTCTGTTTTATAACCTTATGTGTTCCACTTCATGATTAAGTCGACCTCGTTTTTGGCCATTCATGCCAGCACTCAATCTGATACGGAAGTTTATTTAGTTCTCGCTATTGTGTTATTATTGAGCGATTCCTTCCTAAAAAGCTTTTCAAAAACTTGGCACTAACACTTAAATAACATAGTAGAGTATATGCTAAGATAACGCCATTAAGTTAGTGCATGCTTAAGTATGCAAAATGGCCTAACTGTAATTAACAAATAAAAGTACTTTTCAATTATGTTAATAAAAGGTCGAGATGCTGAGACTTGAGACCTAAAGGAATTGCTTAAGACTAAAAGAGCAATTAAAATGTGGCACTATCGAAGTACTATTTTATACAAGATCTCATATTAAACTTTTTGGAAAAAATATAGGCTACAGTTTGTATTTCTTGAAGCTTTATAAAGCACATTGAAGTGGTACACGATTGTAGCGAAGGAATGAACCTCGATCTATATAGGTTCCATTTGATATTCACTGTAGCTGATATTGCAAGATTCGGAAGAATGCCAAAATTGCGCCTGAAATGGAGCAGGATTTGATGTTTCCATCATTTTCCAACCTTACAAAATCCCTAAAGGATACTGCCTGCATATAGAAATAAAAAACTACATTGCAAATCAGGAACTATCATTCAAAAAAAATGCATTTAGCAATACATATACCGTAAATTGCGTTGGTTAGAACAAACAAACAACGAGTAATTGAAGTAAACGAATGAATATTTCAAAAAGTTCGGACGGGGTTCGATAACGCCTTGCAAGAATGCCCTTTTAAAGCCGGACTAAGATGCATTTTTCAAGCCGTTAATGCCTCAGTTTCCCTGTAACGTTTTGCTTCTTAACGTCCTGAGGGACCTTTGGCCCCTCAATGAAGTCGATTGCTGCCTTCTTCTCCATTTGTCAAATTGAAGGAAAACATGTGAAATGCGACTTATTTTCATGGAATGCCTGGCCTCCAAATGTCAAGAATGCATTTCTAGTAAAACATTCTCGTTTTTCGACAATCCCAAATATGAGTCGTAAACATAATTACGAGTAACCTACGTTGATAGCGAGTCCCTCCAGAACGCAAGAATGGATAGTGCAGATAAAATTGCCTTTCTCTCATACTTGACCCAAAAAGCCATTTTTCAAATCAAATACTTTTCCAGCACCGTGAAGCCCGAATGCAACTTCGAGAGCGTGTGGAAACTTGAGATAATGCTCAAATTAAGCAGATTTCTGGCAATCATTCTGCTTGAGAGCTATTGGAATACCATTTAAAACGTCGTGTGAGCAGTGATCTATACTGTACAAGTACAGTGGGTAAAAAATGGGTGGGCCTTTTCATTTTTTGAATTTTTTTGCATATAAATCGACATTTTTAAAATATTAAGCAATGATTCCAACCATAATGAAATTCCTTCAGGTAATTTTAATTAAAAATCACTAGTTTAGATTTTGAAAATATTCAAAATTTCTCATGCAGTATGTTACCATAATTGCCAAATGCATCGTATATATTATTTATCTCATGGGTGGGTTTAAATTTTTTTATATGTCGTACGACATTATAAACCAGATGTAGGGCACATAAAGGTGAACATCGAATCAACAAGTAAACCTAAATTCGGATGAAAGAAACCCAATCTGAATTTTATTACAGATTAAAATTGCATGAAATTGCAGAAAATGTAAAGCTTGGAAAAAATCCTAACAATATTTTTGGATTGAAGGAATCGAGAGAACTTTTCGTTTGCTTTGACAAACAGTACTTTTATGTACACTTCTGCGTCTACTTATTGGCTCTATGAGCAGAAGATCACGTGCTCATGTCAAACAGCACAAGAATCAATGAATCTAATCTCTCGAAAATGATAGGATACATAGAAATGGAGGCCAATCTCAGTAAACCCTCCATAGTTTACTCTACGGAACAATTATTTGAATTGCATTAAATGACTTGGGTTTGCACCAAGTTTCCATGTAGAGCAAACAGCACCTTGGTTAAAGATAAAATGCCGAACGCTCATAAAATATAGACTGTAGATATTGGTGTAGCTCTTGTCTTTGCCATTTTGCATTAGAATAAAGATGTCGTTAAACAAGACTTCTAAAAGGTTTTGGCGAATGCGGCCCACACTAAAATTACGTAAACAGGAATGTTTTAAGGTGATTTTACGAGGCTTTTAAAAGGGAACAGATGGGTTTGCGTGCAAGTCGCAAGCTGCAAAAGTTTCCACTTTAAGGCAACAAGCTAGCCTAACAAATTCTTGTTGCAAGATGCTATCAAAACACTAAAAACTGCCGAAAAATGCGCTAAGTTTGATCTAATGACATATGGAAAGTGTGGTAAACTAAAAAATAAACTATGACACGCTGATAAGGAGATACTGATAAAACAAAAATGAACTATTAATTGAGTATACACGTATTCTACAATTTCTACAATTTCGAATGCATTTCCATACCAACAATTAATGCAAGATGTCATCACCTTTTTATCATTAACGCCTGAGCGTTATGCAAATTTGCTTCGGATGCAATTAGCAGCAAGATATCATTAAGACAAGTCCCAATTAAAAATCATGCCCGAACTCTTTCATACAACAGCGAATTCATGTGGATGATCTCTGAATCGCTAGCATCATTATGGGGAAAATAAATATCATATTTTAAGGCTCAAATTAGCCACAGCCTTCTACTTCACGGGGTATTTCAACCTGTCATCTACACATTTCGAAATCTAATTGCAGCCTTTCCTAATTAAAATACATCCAAGTCCCAATGGGGCAGTCAGACAATATTACAAAAGAGATGGAGGAAACACATATTATCTGGAAAATTTCAACATGATACTCAACCTTGTACATCTTTCTTCACTGGATATTGATCTAACCCAGTGCTTCTTACATAACTACAGGTATTGGCAACTAGACACTGTAATTCTTAGCAAAACTATATATTCTAATCAAGAGTTTCTTGCAATGCAGTTTACTATACTTTACTACGAGAATTAAATTAGGGCACGTCAGGCTCAATTATCTTAGAGCTAGTTTTAGGTCACAATAACTGCGTCGTTTAAGCAAATGATCTGTGAAATAGCATTATTCAGCTGCCATAAAATTGCCGCGATATGAGATGCCATTTTGCGGTGAAAAAAAGCCAACTAATGGCACGAGCAACCGAGACGACATGCTTTCCCTCCGTAGTGTGTACTTTTTTGGTCTTATGCTGGAAAGTATCCAACGAAGAACAATGTACAAATTTTAGATTTTTTATGTTTGCTTGTATAAAATTTCCGGAATGTTATTTTTGGTTTTGTTCGTAGAAAACAAAATGGTTTAAGTACAATTCATGAAAATTCTTGTTTATCTATTATAGGAATAGATTGAAATAATTAAAAAAAAAACTGGTGCATATTTGAGGTTATGATTTATGGTATGAGTACTGATACATACGAGAAATGTTTCCGCAAAACAAATTACTGGAGTTGTTATCAGCGTTTCGACGCTGGACATTCACATACCATGTGCTTAAGTGATGTTTTTTAGCACCACGAGTTAAATACAGCTGGTTAACATAGGATATGTCTAGAATTAACATTCTAAAAATTGCTGATTTTATCAATGGGCAATCACTGCAAGCATATGTGCATTGCGGGGAAGCAATTCAACAGTTTCAATTGGCTGACGACATCTTAAACTTTTCAGGGATGATAGGATCAATGATAAGATTAAATTTGTCAGATTATTCCAAATTTCAATTAATACCATAGGAATTTCTACCAAGAGGACCTTGCCCTTGATAACGGGGCAATCACTGCAAGCAGATGTGCACTGCGGGGAAAGCACATCAATACTTTAAAGAGGCTGATGGCATCTTGAACTTTTAAGAGGATAAATAAAATCAAAGATTATAATGAGATAAATTAAAAACCTTAAATTTGTCAGATTATGCGATATTTCAATTTCTATTAAGGGGATTTCTACCAATGTACCCTTGCCCTTGGTAATGGGCAATCACTGCCAACAAAAGTGTATGGCGGGGAAGCGCGTCACATAATACAAAGAAAGTGAGTGACATCTTAAGCATTTTAGGTGCAAACTAGATAAAATAGTTAGACATACATGTATGTTGAAATGACTAATGAATTTCGATTTGACAGTTTTCCATATTTTAATTTTTATTAAGTAAACCGAGATAGCTTCGCCCCTAGATGGCGTGCAATCACTGCTAGCAGATGTGCATTGTGGGGAAGCGCATAAAATTTCACATAGATACAGATAACACCAGAAATTAATGCTTCAAGGACTGAATGCAGTTAAGTTTAACAAATCAGTGATATAACCTTCATGCTTGAATTTATGGTTTCCCCAAAAAAAATTTAAACAAGGAAACAAGTTGTATTGTTTAAATTCGTTTGAGTCTAGAATCACAAGTTAGGTAATTTAAAACAATGAAAACATTCTAAAAACGTGGTTACCTTTAAACGTTATATCACTGTTAGAAAATATGAAACTATCAATTTTTGCATTATTCTGTTTGGAGCCTCTTAATAAGAGTTTACAATTTTTTTACGTCATTTTTCAAGCAATCCTATATCCGCCAAATTCTCAGTTTTTTATTATTTTTTTCTGAATTTTTAATGCCACCACCGGCATTAGGAAAGGCATTTGCAAGCTAGATAAAAGAATTCGTATGGATACGACTTTACATAAAAACCAGTTTAATGAGTCCATACACTTTTTACTTCTAGTCAAAAAGAGTTTTCCTAAAAATGAAAAGAAAAAATGAGCTGTAGATACAAAATGAGGAACATGTCTTTCGGGAGGACGTTTCCTTTCAACTTTTATTAGTTCGATGGAAATGTCGATAGACACTATTAAGTGCACGTGTCTTTGTCATTCATTTCATTTCGTCTCTGCTTTTTTTCTTTAAAACAGCATTTTTATCTGAATCATTTCTTGCTTTGTTTGTTATCGGGAAAAGAAGCATAGCACACAATGGCTTCTTGGCCGCAAGCCATTGCCCCCTCAAAATTCCCTGTAGCCCACAAGTTTACCCCACAAGATCTGCAGTACGCTGTTAGAAATTGCTCTTTCTGTCCATCCTAAAAGTAATTCAAAAAAAGAAAACTGGCAGTATTTTATGACGTATTTTGAAATTGGACTCCAGAAGCCTGGCAATGTCTACATGTAAAACGTCGCCACACGATAAGTTTAAACTTCTAAAAAATACCAGAAAAGTGATAACTTTTGATAAAAAAAACTTCTTAGCTGCTCTCAAAACACGTAATTCTAGATTCATTCTTGCAGATTAATTTTATGACATTTCGTTCATGTATTTCATAGTCTGCAACTACACGTATTTTCTTATGTATCAAATTTGAAAAATTGCAGCATTCTAATGTTACAAATCATCAATGCTTACCACGTTTTAACTATGTGACTATTTAACTAGTTTAGGCATGATACATGTCTGCAAGTCAGGTTTTTTTTTGCATACAATGTTAGCAGCTAGTTGACAATGATAAAGAATTACTACTCAACGGGACAGTGACACGTAATTTGACACTTGCATCTTAGCGTTAATTAAACATATCAACCCTTCATCCCTCACAGATTACTAGGGATTGTTTTAAAGCTGCAGAGAAATTAAAACGAGCAAAGTCATCCAGAGTTAATAAAATTGCGATGTCAAGGGTTTTTTCGGAAACTTCCTGAGAGCTGCGTCTCTAAAAACTCAATTTAAGAGCATGCAAATCCTTTATGCACGTTGCCAGGATGGATTAAAATCAAGGTGAAAAGGAAGCTAATGAAAAGCAATAAAGGCTCTATCCTCTAAGTTTTAAAAAGTTGAGTTCTGGAACCAACTTTTTTCTACCCCAATTTCCCATTATTAGACACTCGCTATTAAAAATAACTGTAATAATCCCTCAATTAGGTCGCGAGCATTAAAGCTTAATCGAATGTAGACTCATCCTCTGCAACAATGCCAAGACTGCAGACATTGCGGATGAAAAGTTGATTGATAGAGAGCAGAAAATTCGAGTTGCAGATGCCCTTCAAATCCGCTGCATTCTATCCATTAGAGATGAGAAGTCCTGCCAAAGCAACACCCAAGGTGTTTTATGGTTGAGCGATACTGCAGTCGCGACTCAAATGTTGTATCATTTGGAGAAATGCCAGTCCATTATCCGAGTCAATTGTTGCAATCAGTTAAAAAACAATTTCTCGCCGTTGTGATTGTTCCGCAATACTTAATCCTGATTCGTGAGCACTGCAGCATTGGACAATGTAGTGGGGGGGGGAATGGGGTCGAAAAAGTTAGGAAAAAGTTTCAAGTGCTTTTCATGGCCTTGGTTTTTTTTAAGACATTTGACATGTGATTGGCACTCTACGATGTGAAGACCAGTTAAACCAGTGAGGAAGTTAACTAGCTCGTGATTATCAGTTGACAAACTGTCAAAATTGCCATCAGACGTAAGACCTTCTTCCCACCAACGTTGATGTAGATCAACTGATGTGGATCAAGAGAACTTTTTCGTGTTAATTCACACCGCAGAACTCAGTTAAACTGGTCACATGACCTATAGTATACAGGGCACAGTATACTAGGTCATGTGACCAGTTTAACTGAGTTCTGCGGTGTGAATTAACACGCAAAAGTTTTCTTGATCCACATCAGTTGTACATCAACGTTGGTGTGAATCAGGTGTTAGGGTTTTTTGTAAAAATTTGTCCTGAGATAGATTTCCCAGTAAGCACTCAATATTGGCAAATTATAGGCAAAACACATTTTTTAATACTGTCACAATATTGCAATGCTAACATTTTGCCATAATTGCCAATATATAGATTACAATAAATGGACCTATTTAGGGATAGATTTAGGCCCCAATATCGGTCCTCTTATGCTTTCAACATGTATGAACCAACAATGGCAAATAAATTGGACCAATATTGGTCCAGTATTGCCTAGTAAGCTTGGACCACTACTAGTCCATAAATATATATATATTTCATTAACCAACTTTTGCCAATTTATCAAATATTGCTCCAATATTAGGCCAATCGAGATCCAATTGGGTTCTTTCTCTAGTGAAAATCTCAGGGCATTTAATGGCCCTTTCAAGCGTGTGGTCTAACCATGCATTAGACCCTGCCTTTCACCACCAAATGACTCAAATAAAAATCTTAAATTCACTAACCAGCATCTCGTTTAAATGAGGTTTAAACAAAGATAATTCATTCTCTACTTTACATAGACCTATTTTAGATTCAATTTTCGTGTATAGCATAAGCTAGTGTGGTGTAAATGAGTTTTGATGCATACCACTAAAATACATGTATGCTTCACACGATAAATATTAATGGCATGGAACAGTAGAAAATAGCTGATAAAAATAATTATTTTATCGGACGCTTCCGGCATCATTATAATTTCGTTAAAGCGATATCAATCCTACTCTTGATAAATACAAGAAACCCAATTCGTACTCAGTCGTTTAGAAAAGTGAATTAAACCCTTAGCCAAAAACTCATCCGTGCATAAGTAGTCCATTGGATTCGTTATTGAGCCATCGGTGCAAATATTCTCGAACAAGTCTCACGATTAATTAAATAAGGAAGCAGGGAATTCAGCTGCTTAAGGATGACGAGTCATGCATGAAATACGAGGAGGAGAAAAAGGGGATGAAAATCTAAATTTCCAAGGGACGTTCAACAACCGGGCGTGCTTGGAATCCGTATCGTTATCAGCTTATTATTCTACGATAGCTTAAGTTTATGTCAATTTTCCTTGGCTCATGGCAATCTAAGCCTAATTTCGAGCCATCATTTGGCAGTAACATTTGCATGGCAAATTTTCAGCGGATTTTAGGAGCTAGACTAAATTGCAATTAAGTATATTATTACGTCGATAAATGCTTCAACTACTACATCCATAATTCTAATCCTTCCAAATTTCATAAGTAAATAGATGTAAATTAGGTCTACGTGTACTGATTATAGACTCGCATTAGAGTAACATTTTACCGATTTGACATGATGACGTGTTCTAACAAATGTTATTATCAATTTGGAATGTAAACGAGTATAGGGACCGATGGATTTAAATGAAATTGAAGCTTTGTTGACTGGTCGCAAGAATCCCTAATGGAGGACTTTTAAAATAAATGGATTTACATTTAAAACTGTGTATTTTAGGATTCTGTGTTCCTAATATGGTGTAAATCATTCATCAGAAAACGGTAATTTAATTTGAATTACACTTAAATTATGATGGCAAGCTATGCTCAGCATCATATGTCAAAAAGTTTACTTATTCTACCCCATCGGAAACTTTTTATCGCCATTGAGGCGTTAACTCGGTTGAAATTATATATTACCATATATCTAAGATTTTTAATGCATGGGGCGTTAGTAATTTATTAAAGGACTGGTGCATAATGCATTCCTAATGGCCTAGAATTTTGTACCCCTGGGTGACTTTTCGTTTGGTTGCATAAAGGTTCTGCTGAAATATTCATCAGGATGTGCCCATGGATCATGTCTAGCAGAATTGCATGAATTGGCTAGGGCGTAATTTGTCATGCATTCTTTTTTTCTGTGTTGAATTTCAAAAAATTGAAAGTGCATGCATATACTCTTTTTGAGTGGGAAGGTGCATTAGCATATAAGACAGTTGATGGAAACAAGAAAGCATCCCATGCAGTGTTCCAAAAGTTTTTAAAAGTGCTGCAGCCAAATTTTCCCAAAGTTTTCATCAAGAGCAAAATGGAGAAAAATTCTATTTCAGGAAAACATTTCACAAATACTATATGTATACACATGTAACAGATCGTGCTTGACAATGGTGCCACATGGTAATTTTCAATATTGCTCTCTCGTGCTTAAAACATTAACAATTCCCTTATCTCCAGCTTTTTACCAACCTTTCCAAAGGATTCCTTTCAGAAGAGAATTAAGAATAGGGTTCGATTAGCAAATGACCGTATTGGGAGTTTGTAAAATAGTGTTAATGCGATAACTTTGAAACGTCGCAAAAAGGATCATGTGGCTGCGTAACCTCATCAGATACCCTTGTTCCCTATACTATTTACTCATCGATTTCTCTGCCAAATTTTTGAACTATTTTCTTGGCGGGGTTTCGAGATCAATTTCCACCACGTTCACCTCTTTCCATCTTCAACCATGTGCCATTAAGCATTCTCAATGAAATTTAGGCAGCTTCTTCACAGTAATTCAATGCATGGGAGCTGCTGATTGCTTCTGAATTATATATAATTCGTGGGAGGTCATCAGCAATAGCGCCAACCTCACCTGGTGCCTGAATGGCAAAAATTGGCTTATCAATGCGAGGAACGAAAATTACCTTGGACATCACGACAAATTAAGGCTTGCATTGATGTAAAACAACCACTTTTTCAATATTGTTTTCAAACATTGATTGCATTAGAATACACCTTAGTAAAACACAAGTGTGCCATGCTATTATAATACGTTATACTTCAATTATGCATAACTGTAAGTGAGTCATTGCTCACAGACGATTGCCAAAGTTATATTTCTACTAATGAAACACGAACGAAAAATATTGTAAAATTGATAAATTCCATGCACCAGTCCATTATATTCATTAATGATTGCAACTTAAGCTATTTTCCAATAGTAATAATTCCAAATGTAAATTTCTTAAGAAAAGCAGTAAACAAACCTATACATTTAAACGAAATAAACTCTGTTCTCGGAAGCCAAACTTTTTATATTCATTCTTTATTTTGAAAGAAATTAATGTATTTTCCAAGAAATTAATGTATTTTCTAAGAAATTATTCTTCATGTGTTATCAGGGATATGCAAGGGAAGAAAGAAATTATTATATGCAGATGCACTAGTTGAAATCTACCAAACAATGATTAAAAAAGAAGCAACGTTGAATGTTACATATACATCTTCTAGAACGCCAAGAAGCGCGATATCTAACATTGCAAATATACATTTTTTCGATAATTAAGATCTCTTCCATCAGAGATTTATAGCGTCATACGTAGCATAATCGCATGATATTCTTTTAAAATTCTACAAAAGTCTCTAAAGCTTGTAATCTCAAGGGAGAAATGTTTCTTTCCGTTAAAAAATGACAGAATTTTAAAACAGCCACAATTGCTCAAACAAAAGACACTATTTCGGCAGTCTTAATTTCACTTATTATTTAACCGAGATTGATTAAAAATTCTTTAAAACATGTCCCAATAAAAATAAAACCACAACATAACGCAGAAATGCGTTTTAAGGCAAATGTTTCCAAGACATTTCTCTTAATGTCACCCTTATTTCAATGCTTTTCAATAACTCTGGAAGCTCTTGGCCATTAGTTTGAAAACTAATCTCTCCAGGTTAGTCTTGACCACACAAAAAAAACAGCAAAACAAGCGAATCCTCGGACGATGAACACGAATTCATTCATTTGTCAGGAATTAACAACCTCGGACAAATCAGTGGACAACAGAGAAATCCGATGTAAAACAGTCGTTGATGCGGAACATCCAAACAATTGTCTAGCATCAAATGACACTAACTCAGGCACGTATGGTGACATTCGAAACTGCAGTCGGCCTTCTCGATACGCACTAACAGCTTGTTTGAAACAGAAGTTTGTAGAATTGTAATGATCAATAACTGGTCCAGTCTTGCCTCCCTAATCGGATTACCAAACTCGACGAAGGTTTAAATTCGTAATTAGAGTCCAGTTCCGCCCGAATTGCGTCCTGTCTTTGCCGTCGTGTTGAATAGTATTTCAAGCCAGGCCTAATTCCTTTTAAAGTTCATTTGAATGGCAAACGAACAGTGGACAGGTTAGCTGAAATTGTCCATCCGGTATACTCTGTTGCCATAGCAGCCATTGGCCATCGGGGAGCTGGTCTTAAAGGTAAGCTTGTCAAAGAGTTTCCCCAGAGAAAATTTCCATTGTCAGGGTTATCAATTGCAAATGGTCATTGTATCAAGGATTATGAGCATTCGAGTCCACTCCAGTGTATGTGATTAGGATTGGCCATGGATAATGCCCTAGCTAGCTAGCTTCTAAATTATTTTTTTTATTTAATTTTGGAAACGATTAGGAACCAATAGAATGTACGAGGAGCTAGCATAAATATTCTATTATTTATTTAAATTTTTTGTTTATGAATATGTATCTTCCATTTCATAGAAATATGTCTGTAAAGTTTCCCATACCATCTACAATTATAAACTTTACAGACATACATTATATCCATGAAATGGAAGATACATATGCATAAACAAAAAAATTAAACAAATAATAGAATATTTATGCTAGGCCTTCGTACATAATTCCATTTGTTCCTAACAGTTTCCAAAATTAAATTAAAAATAATTTGAAGAAAAATGGTAATTCTGATATGCAACCCTAGCAAGACAGGATGGGTGTTAATCTCTTTCTTGCTCTAACAACACTTTGAAATGCTTTTTAAATAAATTTAACATTTTAATTTAAGATATTTTGATTTGCAGCGCATAAGCTCATATCTTGACTTGCAGTGCATGCATAAGCTGATATCCTTAGGGTGAACATTGGTTAGGATTGCTATTTTAAGAAAGTTCAATATAAACCCAATTAGATTACATCAGATTAAACTTTCTCAGGAAGATTACCATCTTTTCTTTTCATTATATAATTTAGGTGCTTAGCAAATGTTTCATCGCAGGGTGGCCAAGCAAATCTCATTTTCGAGAAAGAGTACCAGCAATTCGATTAGCATTTTGATGAATAGAGAGATTCCTTCTCAGTGTATTTGCTGAAATTGTGGTTTTTAATCTTGTCTTCGGGTTTGTGGATAATTGGAATTTGAAACACGGAATGCATTAAGCATTTTTTTCTTTCAGATTAAATTCCACCTTTCATATATAGCAGGGTTTTAGATGGGTTTACGCATGTTGGACCACCCTTTCGTCTTCAATACACCCCAATCCATTACCAACATTTGAGAAACGTTTTGAGAAATTTCGAGCAGAATTGTATCCAATTCTTGGTATTGAAAATCGCTACCCATTTTCCGATTTCTCTCACGTGGACCATCTTTATATGCATTGACCCGGACTCTACAGGGTGTAAAAAAGGACATATACTGTTGCCAACTGAAGTCCTTTCTATAGAAGCCAACAGCAAAACATATAATGAATCCATCATGTTGTTCACCCCTAACCACTTGGAAACAGGATATACATTGAATGACAAGAGACCGATGAAGCAAAATTCACATTTATGTACAAACGATGCAATGACCATGCACATAAGGAGCATGTTATATGAGTATATTGATGTTAAAGTATATATTTTTCAAATAGTGCAAAACATGACGCAGTAAAAACATGAAAATTGAAAAAACAAAATTGAGCAATTTGAGAGGAAGTGAAGCAAACCTTCAATACTGCAAAAACCAGTCATGTAAAAAGTGTTCCTTCACCATGCAGTCTACAGTTTTCAATTTTTTGAGAAATTTGAGACACCATTGCTTTTTATATAAATTCGGTACTCAGCTGGTACTGCCATGGATAATACTATTCTTTCCATTGGAATAATGCCAAAAACGTCTTTAGCTACGTCATTTGCATCTGTCCACCAATTGTCAAATATAATTAGCTTGCTATTATAAAAAATCGTTATACAGCGTATAACACGAACAAGCCGCATTAAAGAGGTTACAGTGATCACTTCTGACATTGAGCTTAAATGCTTAGGAGTCGTGGAGCACAGCACAGATTCTTGCAATTAGCAAAAGTCACTTGAAATGTATCTGCAACCCATACAAAAACAATGAGCAGAAAGTGATCAGAAAAATATCACAGTTTATATTCTGCAGAAACTGTTATGCAAAATTCTTAAAATAAAAAACATGGGATACAACTTTCCACCATAATTCTGCAGAATTTCTTGCAGAGATAAATATGCAGAAATTTACAGGGTGAAAGGTGTTGGCTGCATTTTATTTTCTTGCAGTCAGTTTTCAATAAACATAGTACAAATACCGTTATACTATCTAAAGTACCATATATAATGCCAAGTGCAAGTTATAAGAATTCCTCCAACGATTTTTTTTTTAAATTTAGCATATTTAGTTTCTGCAGAAATGCAACATAGTTGATTTTGCAGAAATGCATCTTAATTATTTTTTACAGAAAAAGTCACTATAATTTTGCAGGCGATCAGCCGGGTGAATCCAGCAAAATTCTGAGAGATTTTTTTTATATGGGCGACACCACATGATGCATATCACAACTAAACTCTTTTGACATGACATGGAGTTTTGTTTCCTGAGTACAAGAATAAATTGAAACAACTTATATATACGCAAATAATCGAAAGCAACACATTGATAAAAACGATGCCAAATCGCTGTAGTTTTTCTCGGCAATGCTACAGGCACTGCAAAAATGGTGATTCATCAGAACAAGAGCATAACACGAGGGGATTCTTCCGCAACAAGTGTCGACACACTGAGGCGGCATTCTCATCATAAGCTATATAAGGCAATATTGATTGGTGAGCAGCATTGTTTGCCTGCATTCATTTGCGGAGGATCCCGGAGGAACCGTATCTGGTACGGTAAACGTCGAGCCCGTAAAGGGCCAATTGCGAGCAAGGACTTTTCAAGAACTTTGCGTCTTCGACACTGATTCTGAAAAGCAAATCCATGCCAGGAACTCGAATGGCTAGTAAGTAAGGCCATTCATTATATTGCTCGTAAAAGCGCCAACTTCGGGAATCTGTAGTTTCTCCCAATGGTGATATGCAGAAATCAGGGCGTCACAAAATATGCTTGCCGGAAGCGTCGTTCCAGTGTGTCGGATGTTGTTTTCCAGAGTTTTATGGACGATTACTTGGAGCCTATTATATTCAGTACAACCACGGTTGTTCAGCCGTGATTCATGAGTACAGTGCAGTTTCCTGAATACCAAGGAACGTAAATCGAGGAAGGCCAAATGATAGCTATCGTTGAAAAATATTTCCATTGGATTACATTTCAAACGCAATTTCATTAAGAGAAACGGATACGACCCAGTTTCACCAAAATTGGATGAAAAAGTGGCACTGGGAAGGATTCCGTTTACCGGCTTCACTTTTCAGTACTGAATGTACAATGTATGTGAACGTGGTTTAAAGGCGAGAATTGAAGCCAATCGTTCAATGCGAGCTAATGTATGCAAAACAACCTTAGCATATTCATGTGGTGAGACAGAACCACAAAGGTCAATAAAGGATGCTTAAATTAACTCTGTCTACTCATATTTGTACCACTCACATATATTTAATCGAAAAATGTGAAAAGAAACATATTTCATTCCAGCAAATGCATTTCAAAACATTTCCTTGCTTATACGTTCTGATTGAATTAAATTCTGCTATGCATTTCAAATTCATGTGCAGAAATGTAGTTTGGTAGTCATATAGATTTTTTAATCAAACGCACAAATGCGTACGTTCACTTGTGCATTTTGATGTAATATTTAATATATCGTACAAAAGTTCGCTAAAATGCACGACATCATCAATACAACTGGGATTTTTAAACCATCAATGATGAGAAAATTGTTCCAAAAACCTGATGAACGTAAATTCAATTACGGTTGATGCAATGCGTAAAGTGAAATTCGATTATTTGTGCAAACACGAGGTAATGACAAACTCATCACGTCGAGGACAGATTGCAAATCAGTATACAGCGAATGCATTCAACTCGCCAACTCTCGTCTTCTGCTATCGATCAGAAACACAGTTTTGAACAAAGTGACTGCATGTCTTTTTCATATGCTATATTTATCATACAAAAACATCATCACAAGCCTGCTCCTTCAGTTTCACACATGTGAAATATATGGATATGTGATTTGTACAACTCGCCCTTGTAAGATGAAAAGTTGAAACAAACCAATGTCGTTTTTGCCAACTTTAACACTTTTCAAAAAGAACAATGCATAAGCTTATAAAAAAGGTTTTCAGAAATCAATATGCATATATCACAGAAAAATCCTAGAGTATTCCAATAAAATCAATTCAAGTTGAGAAGAATGTGACAAAAGCGATTTCTGCGCATGATAGCAGACAACAGTGCTGAAAGCAATGAAAGAATATATTTCAACAAATGTCCCGGTGTCGTTCACCTTATAAACCTGAAATAAAACGACAATTTTTATGCAAAAGTTGAAAAGCCAGATGAATTACCGTGGGTCATTTTAGAATCAGATTTTAATTAATGTTCATGTAGAGCCCTGATTACTCATGCTTTAAAAAGCCACAAGAGAGAACTTTAGCTTGAGTGTTTTCTGCCCATACAAACATATTGAGCAGAAATGAGCAGAAAAATATCACTGTATTTTCTGTAGAAACTATTATGCAGAATTCTTAAAACAAAAAAACATAGGATACGACATTCCACCATAATTCTGTAGAATTTCATGTAGAGATCGATACATCTGAAGAAATTTACATACTAGTATATGAAAGGTGTCTGCTGCATTTTCCTTTCTTGCGCAGTTAATTTTTTAAATACATTTTATAAATACCATTATACTGAATATATAATACCAAGTGCAAGTTATAAGAATTCCTCTAACGATTTTTTTAAATTTATCAATTTTAATTAATTTCTGCAAAAATGCAACATAATTGATTTTTACAGAAAAAGTCACTATAATTTTGAAATCAGCCGGGTGAATCCTGCAGAATTCATAGATTAAACAGAAAAGACTTGCTAATCTTGATATTAAAAGTCAAGATTCCCATGTATTGTTTTCCACATTTGAATTATGACACAAAAAACTGTTGGCACCACACAATCCCATTATTTTAATGGCGCTTGAAGAATTGGGTATGTGAGGCCGGAGCCAACCTATTGTTTTTTTTTTTTTTTTGGAACATTTGTTGTAACGAGCACGAAATGAGGGTCAATCTCCCATAATCCGGACTCTCGAAACATTGTTTCACCGGCTATTGAGAACGTAGGCGTTTGTTTCCACATTAACAGCACTGATGAAGCTAATGAAGGACAAATGGCATTACAAAAGCATCATGTTGCCATTTATCAAAACGAGCGAAATCCATCCTGCTAAGGCCGGATTAGCGTAATGAAAGCTCCTCACTCCATCGCCCGATTGGTTTTGACGTCACTTGCAAAATATTTTGTCTTTCATCATTGCCAATAATCCCATCATGGCGTCGTTAAGCGAATGCAAATGGCACTATTAAAAGCAGCGTGGTTTCGGAAGAATTAACAGTGCCGTTGTTAACGAATCGTGTCAACTTAATTGATGGACCTTGGTTTTCGGTTTGATTACATTTTTCTGAGAGGCTTATGTTTTGGCAGACGGAAAAATGGAAACTATATACCATTCAACGTTCTGGGATTATCTCACTTAATTTCAGTTTGCTGACTTGGAATGGCCATTGTTTCGCCACTGGACAATAAAATGAATATAATGCCAATTACAGCTTGCATTTGTCGACCATGCCATACTTGAAATGCACGACATTTTTGTCAAACACACTTTAGAACAGTAACTTTTACAGTCGTTGGAAATTACCTGGAAGTTTTAAAATTGAAGTCAATTAAAAGTTATTATAAAATTTCAGAAGACATTCCTGATTTATTTTATTACTCGATCACTTCGTTAAATTTTGCTTAAATTTCAAATGCAATATTAGAAATGCCCTTAAACTTCATCTGAAATTGCAAAGTCTTGTGTACATTTTCATATTTTAAATAAAGCAAAAATTAGGAATCTTAATAAAATACTTTTACTACAGTATAGAAAACGCAAAATGCAAAACATACTTGGTCTATATAGTTATTTATTAAAAATTCACCAAACCTTATATTCATTTTTTGGCAAAAAGTAAGTGAACAAAGTTTTAGAATAATCATTAAACCAATATTTTATAAACAATAGCAAAGATAGAATCCTGTCCCCTATCCAAGAATTACCAAAAACCATATGTACATTTACAATTTTTAAATAAAGCAAAAAAACTTTATTCTTCTGAAAATAGGTACGATGCTCCCCCCTACCACATGGCATTTGTTTGCTATTGTAGGTTACTGAGTTGAATTGAATTTAAATAAAATACTTTCACTATTGAAAATGTTAAAATGCAAAACAGACTCGGTCTATATAAGATATTTATTACAAATTCTCTAAACTTCATATTCATTTTTTGGTCACAAAATATGGAACGAAGTTTTAGAATCATTTTGAAGCCAAAATTTTATAACTCAAATCATGTATAGGATCCTGCCTATCCAAAATACCGGTATAGAGTTCTATTAATAATAATCCGGCATCAAATTAAATTATGCTTTCATGATGATGAGGTTACCAGGTCCAAACAACTTCAATCTCCCTTAACAATATTCGAGACAAGACTACTTACTATAATCATTGTTTCTCTTGGACCATGCAACTTTGGTCCTTGGCTTCAGATTATCTTTGTGTAAACAACGACAGCCTGCAATATTATAGGCATTAGATCAATTTGAAGCTGATAATGTCACGGGTTATAGACACAACTTTTCATCGCATCTCCCATCATATTTGCCCATTCTGGTGGCTTTGGGTCATCGTCGATTCGCTGATGCGTCCCTGACACGCTCTGATCTAAAAAAATGTCTGTTTTCCAATCTCGATTATGCCACGGAGTGCCTCCTCTGAGAATATTCTGACCTGTTCCTTAATATCATGAAACGTGTCCAGGAAATAACAACAATCACATTGGACGAGTTCCATCGGTTTTGTCTTTCTTGACATTTTTAGAAACTTTATCAATAGATTTGCTCTGATTCCACAGCCATATACTGTATAGCTGTTTCTTTCTTTCCCTACCATCTTATTATCCCCTTCTTATTTCCGAAATTGCATTGAAATTGATGACATTTCTTGGATTTCACATAGCCTCTTCCCTGTTATTGGTAGCTCAAAAGCCTTCCATCCAAAATTTTGTATTTCCTATCGTATCCGATACCGATAAGAAAAATGTTCTACAATATCAAGGCGTTTTCTTAAAGCAGCAATGTGAAGCTTTCTATTAATAAGCTCATGATTTAAAAATTTAAAACATAACCCAGTATAAGCACTCAATATTGGCCAATTATAGGCAAACGCATTTTTCAATATTGGTACAATATATATTGCGATGTTAACATTTTGCCATAATTGCCAATATATAGATTACAATAAATGAACCTATACTGGAATCGATTTAGGTCCAATATTGGTCCTCCCATGTTTAAAATGTAACTGAACCAACAATATCTAATAAATTGGGCCAATATACATGCTTACTATATATGTTAAATAAGAGCGCGATATTGGCCCAGTATTGCCTAGTAAGCTTGGATCACTATCATAGTCAATTATATATGTTTCATTGGTCAATTTTAACCAACTTAACCAATATTGCTTGGGAAGGAATTAGAAACATACCTTAATAGAGTGCCTTGATGGTTATCGTTGAATCTTGGTGAATCCTGCAAATAAAAATGAACGAGTAATGAAAAGCTATTTTTACAAATATCATTTTTTTTTTAGATCTCCACATAAATCTGGATGCTTTATCCCTTAAATACATTTTTGAAATGACCAATGGACAAGTGGACCTATCTTGGTTATTTCTTTTGTCCCATCCACCACATGAATTTCACTATCATCCCACTTCAGTAAGCTTAACACGAAAGTAATGACTTCCACATTAGGTATATTCTGCACCATGCTTTAAAGATTTAAAGAGAACTACAAAAGCCTCATTAACTGCAATATTTGCTAATATGCTGTACCAACTTCTAAATAGCGTCGTTTAGGTGATATATGAAATGATCATCGTTTAGGTCCAATTCTGCAAAAGGGTTGTCAAGGAGGGGAGAGAATTTAATTAAAAACTAAACAGCGCGTTACATCTAAATTCTTCATTGTTATGTGCGAAGCAGCGTGACAGTCAAGCATATTTATTGGACTCTTTTGTACTGTCTTTTCCAGATTGCGTAATTCCGAAGAATCCGCTTTGCCATCGGCAAAACTAGAGGATTTTCCAGGCCTTCGAGTTTAAGGAGGTAAGCCATATTTCCTACTTAAACTTTACTTAATGCAGATTTACGGCCATGCTTTGTTGAATTCAAAGAGAAATCTTCAAGGCGATATCTGATGGCGGCAGGATAGGTTCCAAGTGGACCGTTTCCAAGCTAGGAACAAAACCAAATAATTTGTTAGCTTTCTGAATTTATTTCCCCACCAAGTTAGTTTTCCAAAAGCAGTCATTGCTCCTCGCTCGGAAACAACACATAACTCGGTTCTGTGCAATTATCTGAAACAACAGAGTGCACTTATTATTTCTTCTTAATTCATATATCAAACTGGGGAATTGTTCTGCGGAACTGCGCAACCAAGCAATGATTGAAGAAACCTAAAAGCACAAATTCCCAGAGGATATGGACTCTTGCAGCTAGCTGATAGCAAGTTTTTCCTTTATGAGACTCACTTTATCTCTGCACAACTTTATACAAATACATGTAGTTCATCTTGAACGATAAATACGTATGCATGGGCACTTGTGCTGTTTAAACGTTTGCATCTGTAAAGTTCTATAGGTGACAGATACAGTCATGTTTACGAGTTTCTACCATCGCATTGAATGATTCAGGATTATACTGAGGATGTTAAATGTAAATATTGCCATGGGAGTTTGACCAAATGGCCACTCGTGTTGAAAACAGATTGAAATTTACAGAATGTCCATTCAATAACAGATTATTCACTTGGACATAGTCTACATTGTAAAGTGCTGTCAATGACGACATCTCTGATTTATTCTGGTTCAAAATCTGGTGGTGGCATTTCCAATAAAAGTATTTGAAGCACGTAAATAATTAAGTTAGATGGCGCAATTATGTTTGAAGTTTATTTCTATATGCTCATTTGCCACCAAATGGTTCTGCAATAGAATAAGGACAATTCATTTAAAAGCGTAAACTAACTTTTACTTGGAACAGCAGATTAAAATGACTTGATATATAGGGCTTGAAAAATAGATGAGAAAGCTTGAAAATTCCATGAACTTGCTAAGAAATGCAGAAAACATGTTGAAATGTTTGTATACGATGGAGATAGATAAATAACAAGATTTATTTGTTGTTATACATATCTAGGATTTTAAATTTCTGCATTATCTATCACCAGAAAGGTCTATGGATAAATTTTTGATCGTGACTATAGCAACGAAAACATGCAATGAAAGAGTTTTTCATCCAACCTTTTCTACATTTAAATTTATGTGAGGAGTAGAAAACCAAGCAACAATAAGAAATTTAAACCATGATGTCAATGATTTCTTTGTCTTATCTTTGTAAAGAATGTCTTAAGTAGGATGAGTGCACATTCGACCAAAAAGTTAAAATTTCAATAGCCAACATTTTAAAATCTCTGATGTCTTATCAATCTTTGATAGGAATCTCATCAGAATTGTCATGGCCTGATCGTTCGTTCTATCATAGGGACATCATGGGATGAACGAATCTCATATTTGAAACATTTACGAAGATGTTCCTCTTCACTGCAAATGGAAACATCTTAAAATTGTCGCCAAAATAAGATGCTAAGATGCATCTTTGCAAATTTAACTTAAATTAAGATGAATCTTTTACAATTCTTTTGTTTAGGGTAATGTCTTATTTAAAGATGCAACTAATTTTAAGTTAAAAAAGAGTTGTAATTAAGATGCATCTTTGCATCTTATTTCGGCGACACTGAATTTAAGATGTTTTGATTTGCAGTGTTAGGGTCCCAATCCATCGACTACAGTTCTGCCAGCCGTTGGTAATTCAAGTCGACATGTCTTCCGTTTATTTGCATATTTAAGGTCTCCGTAGATGGAAGCATGATCGTTACCGTGTGCATTGTACAATGTATATTCATCGCTGCATTCTGTGTGCAAAACACGACATCCGCTGACTTAGCTCGTCATTCAAAATAGCAAAATCTAATGAAACGCACATAGAGTCCCTTGCCTATGAACGGATGCTTATTTCTCTCGTAAGCAAGTGCTGTGGAGCCCAATGCTTACTGTAACGAGTTTAAAGGAACTAGACAGACAAGCAACATCAACACTTTCCCAAAAGGGGAAGCTGAGAGTCAGTTTACCCGTAGATTTCTTTCAGTGAGAGAGATTTGCTTTCGTTTACTGTATTTATTGTTTCAAGTGTTCTATCACGCCACCATGCAGGTTGAAAGAATAGAAAAATCGATGTGTTTTCGTTTCATTAACGTTGAACAATCCACGTATCGTGTCCCACAGTTGTCGAGGACCACTCGAACGGTCTAGCAACTTCCGTTGCAAGAAACTCTGCCAAATTTATTGATGGAGCATGATAAATTACAGTAATACACACGTTTGATTTGTGCAGACAATCCTCCATAATTCTAGGCGCACATCTAAAAGTATAGTTTACACTACAGATATGCGGTTGATAAAAAGTTACAAAACATACAGTTCTCAATCCATACAAAAATAATGAGCAGAAAGTGAGCAGTAAAATATTACAATGTATTTTCTGCAGGAACTATTATGCAGAATTTTTAAAACAGAATTCGTGGGATACAACTTTCCACTATAATTCTGAATAATTTCTTGCAGAGATACATAGGCAGAAATTTACATGATGAAAGGTGTCTGCTACATTTTCCTTTCTTGCCGTTAGTTTTCAACATACATTGTACAAATATCATTACAAATATACTGTATAAAGTACCATATATAATGCCAACTGCAAGTTGTAAGAATTATCTAATGATTTTTTTTGATTTAGCAATTTTAGTTTCTGCAGAAATGCAACATAATTGAATTTTACAGAAAAAGTCACCATAATTCTGCAGACGATCAGCCAGGTGAATTCTGCAGAATTCTGAGAGATTTTTTCTGCATGGGAAAGGTTTAAAAGTTTTGCCAATGATTTTTGTAATGGCAGATGGACTTTTATATCCCCTTATACTTTCCCATATACCCAAGTCTCTCAAGTCTCATTGCTTATGAAACTACTGCACATTCCATTGTTGTCCAATTTGAAAACTGCAAGGTTGGCCAATAAAAAGTAAGCTAACTTTACAAAAATCATAAAATGGTTACAAAAAGAGTCCCAATTTCAATTTGTGTTTCAAATTAGCACTTTTCGCTGAAACTGCTTCAAAAATTCTTCAGTGACCACCAAGTTTAAGACAACTTTTCATTAATATAACGTCATTAAAAAAGGACGTGATTAAGGGCAATTAGACAGTAAAGAGGACAACAATATTTGTACATTTTTTCATTCAATACCATTAACAAATAACCATGTTATGATTTTTATAAAGTTGGCTTACTAAATTTTATTGGTCCACCGTGTATCTTATTGAATTCTTATTAGAGTTGGTATTATACATGTAGCAGTCTCATGAAATTAATTTATGCCATAGAGTCCCAAATTTAGACTTGTGGAGACAATCTTCCACAATTCCAGTAGCAAATAGCACATATATTTACAGAGCATCTACAATGTACAGTCTCTTTACTTGTCTCACCAAGTCCCACAATTCTCGCAAGCATGTTTCATAATCGCACTATTTTTGATGAGTATTTCACTAAGTGACAGTTTTAAATTTTGCTCTTGGGTATTCGCTAAAAAAATAGTTTTATATAATACTGGTGGTATAGATCCCATTAAAACAGGATTAATCTAAGAAAGTTTCAATTCAATGCAAAAGCAAAAAATCCAGCTTAAAAACGTCATCCTTGCTTAATAATCAAGATTTCGTATAGAGCTCCAGTAGTTAATCTTCACAAATTTGTGTTCACATCATCGCCTAATCTTGCTCATAAACCGGTTAATCGCTTCTTGCACAATTACCCCTCCAAAGGCGTTAATAGATGAGCCTCTCAAGGCAAGAAACAAACTAAGAAACCACGTTTTTCACTATTTTGCTATACTCCTTCCTCACATCTCAAGCGCTTAATTAATCAAATATTTGTCTGATGGCGCCTGGCTTTGGGGAGCTTATGTGATTCCCAGCATGCTCGCTGTAAACAGCCGATTACAACGAGATGACTGTTGTTCGAGCTTTAAATATTCACGACGTCCTATGGGAGCTCCACATAGGCATAGATTTCTAATTAGCTTCCGGTGCCTAATTGAAACGTCTGATACCTGCCTATCTCTCTCTACACAATTTTGCAAGAAACTTCGCAGATTCAGTGAGGAGCTTGCGGCAAGTCGCAATCGATGGCAAAATCAGGACACTTTTTTTGCGAAAAATGCAATCCATCAAAACGAGAGGCTAATTGCCTTTCTGGGGCACTTAGTGCCGAATAATCGTGACCTATAATCGGGAATGATATTCTCGGTCTCCTCAGCATTTGAGAGCCTTGCTAATTGCAACCAAGGATGGAAGCAGAAACGGGTTCTTTAGCAAAATCAGCCGATATTGGTTTCCGGAATTTGTATGCTTTGATATATGAAAGGAAGAAATGATAAACTTTCATTTGTAGAAAATAAACTTGCTAAACATGGTAGTGAATTTAGCGCACGACGAGACTCTGGAGTTATGATTTCCTGAAGTGCCTAACGTAATGATTTCCGGAATTTGCTAAGTTATTCCATGGATTGTTGAAAAAAAATGGTATGTGACGTTAAAAGTCATGATTTGAGAAGCAGAACATTTTCTGGGTTAATGTAATGCCGAGATTACAGTTTTCTAATGATAAGGATAAAAGTAGTAATGCCTTCATAAAAATAAATTGGAATTTGTAGAAATGATATACAATTACTATTTTCTGACAAGTTCCATTCTGCTGAATGCACTGTCCACGAAATAAGACGTTATGATGCATCTTAAGAAATTTAACTTAAATTAAGATGCATCTTTTACATCTTATTTCGTGAAAACACTTAATTTAAGATGTTTTGATTTGCAGTGTGCTAAA